>RCHF01003922.1:0-30537 GCA_003987895.1 Neonothopanus nambi | reverse complement strand
CAACAAGCTTCTCCTGCAGTGCCTCAGCCTCATTCAATCTTCCCTGATCAAAATACATATAAGCTAGAGTGCGAATATTGAGAAGAGCATCTGGATGCTCCTCTCCTACTATACTCTCTGCTTGATCTGAATAAGCTTTTCCTGCAGTGCCTCAGCCTCAATCCATCTTCCCAGTCTGGAGTAGGTGATAGATAGATTGTGAAYACTTCGAAGRGTATCTGGATGCTCCTCTTCTAGTACTCTCTTCCTGACCTCARCMACCYTYTCCCGCAGCTCCTTAGCTTTTGTCCATCTCCCCCCCACATTATAAATGTTCCCAAATGCCCATCCCACATCTATTTCTTCTACCATCACCTCTGGCACATTGGACACATGTGGGATTTGTAAAAAGCAATGCTTTATCTCCTCTTCTGTTCTAATACTAAAAGTCACAGATCCTGCTAGAATTCCTTTTGCCTTGCTCCACATTGCCTTTCTTTCTATTGATGTCATTTTATCATGTATCCATTGATGAATCATAGGATGCATATCATACAGATTGTCCTCTCTTCCTCTTCCCAGCAAGGAATATGACATTAAGCCTTGAATCATGCCATTGAACTTGATAGTATCCCAATTCTCAGTTCTCACAGAGGTGAATTGATCAAGGTATTGCTTAGCCTCCCAGACAGCTGCACTAGGTGGGAGAGGATTGTCCCACTGCAATGATCTAGTATTTGTATATGCTCTCTCAAACATTGAGCTTGGGATGTCTTCAAAATGGAGACAGGAGCAAATGTAAAGAAAATCCCTGCTCCTCTCATTCAGCTGCTTCCAGCTCAAGTCCCATGTGGCATAGACAGATGGTTCATATTCATTCTGCCTCATGTCACTTGAGAGCAACTCAGCCCTATGCTGGGTGTATAATTCAAGGTATCCATTGAAACAGCCAAGTTCTTGAATATAACTTCCAGCATGAACTATAGCAAGAGGAAAGAGATGAAGTGCTTTCACAATAGCCAATGCAACTTGAATAGTCCCATCATTCTTCTCTCTCTTTACATGGCTGAGAAGAAGCTCTACAGCCTCATCTTCACTCATGTCAGACACATGGACTCTGTGATCTGCTGCCTTCCAGAAGCCAGGGTTCCTGGTGGTGACAAGCACATTGCCATGAGTGCATTGAGGGACATACTCTCCAATATTCAGGCTAGGATCATCAGCATTATCAAAGATCAACAGCCAATGCTCATGATGATGATAAAGCCAGTCTATGACATTATGCCAGCTGGGAGGAGAGATACCACACTTTCTGGCAATATCAAGGAGGCTGGCCTGTATCAACTCCTGAGTGTTGGATTGGACAAAAAAGATCTTGCTAAATCTAATCAGAGGTCATATTAGCTTTCTATCTCACCCCATAGTTATACTTATAGAAGACTTACTGGTCAAAGCTTTCCATGCTGAATTGCAGTGCAATTTGTGTTTTTCCACATCCTCCCAGCCCATACAGAACAACCCTTTTCTGTCTCCTCTTATTCTCCTGCCTGTTTTGTGACAGGAAATACTCATTAAGTTTAGAGATGATATCATATCTGCCCACAAAAGCTTGAGTGGGAGAAGGAAGATTGGATATACCCTCATATCCAGCTACTTCTGAGGTGAGTATCTTCAACTTTTACTCTTATCCTTTATCTCATACCTGTAGGTTCAGGCCCAACTTGAGGTCCATGGAAGTGCATATCACCAGCACTGGTGTAGACATTGGTATTGGTAAGACTAAAGTTAGTAGCTCCAGTAAACATCTCCCTATTCACAAATATGACATTGAACTGGTTGAATACATTCCATTTCAAGCTACTCACTGGTGGACTGTAGTAGTTTGTGGTTGTGTTGGGCTGCTAGAAGCCTCTGATCTCTGTGTTGGTCTACTGATTAGGTTGACCCCAACATCAATCTCTACTAGCCATCAGAAGCAGAATACTACTCACTGATTCAAAACCTGACCAAAGCTACAATCACTCAAAGGATCTGCCTGCTGTGCTAGCCCAGGGCTACTGCATTGAGAGGGATTATCCATTTTGGACAGTGAATCACTTTATATGAAGTCAATGATAGTGAGATGATGATGGGAGAAGGAAAGGATGAGCATTGAAGATTAATGCTTTAAATATACTTGAAATACATTGTATACATGTGTACAAAAGACACACAGGGCGTTTGAATAGCATGGCGATGCTCAAGATGTGCCGATTCAGATCGATGCATCAAAAGATCATCAATCACCAAGTAAGCCATTTCTAGTGTCAGTGCGGTAGCTCCTTATCAGCATCCCCCGGGCCTGTTCAGCTTGTGGACCCAAGTCAGTTGATACACTCCGGCTCCTGCTCCTTCTTGAAACTTGGAATATAGGAATGATAAAGATCATTTTTTCAATCACCTCCAGGTGATCCTATTCCCTCTACTCGTGAGTCGTGATTCTCCTGCATTAAATTCATGAGTGATATTCATCTTCCCGGCATCCTGTTAGGGTCGGCATCTCCCTTGCAGAGTCACGGTCCAGACTTATGTCAATGATTTCCGCTCTGCTACGTACGTATGTAGCCACGAGAGCGAATGATAAGTACTTAGTAACTCTTCCAAATGATCCATGATTCAAGAAGTATATGTAGAATATCGGGACATACCCCCAAGTAACTACCCTCACCTTCACTCTTCTATGTATATACGCCACTAATTAAAAGCGCGATGAGAGATACATAATGTCAACAAATGGTGTCTATATAGAATCGCTACACAACCTCGCCCTGCACCTCGACGCTCCGAAAACTCTCCACGCATCGACGAACATACCAGCTTTTCAAGACCTGAGTAGAATTAACGATTCGGGCCAAACGTTCTTCAAGTTGGAGAGCAGAATGTATGGTATCTAAGGGTGGTGCGGGCCATTGGCTTTATATTATATATAGGACCCGCTTTAAAGGTCCTGGGTTATATATTACTTTGTAATAAAAAGAATCTGGGGGAAAAACACCATGATGGAATCGGAATAACCCTGTTGCCCCCTTCCCCCTTCCCCCCACCTCCACCTCCCCTTCCCTCCCCGCTCCCCCACCCGCCTCCACCCACTCGCCTCCCGTCCCGTCCTCTCCCGTCCCCACTCCCGTCCCCACTCCCGTCCCCACTCCCGTCCCGGCTCCCCACCACACCTACCCCCTCCCAAACCCAGACCCAAACCCACACCTAGCCCAACCCAGCGTCTCACACCAACTCCCACCAACTCCCACCCCTGTACGCGAAGAAAACGTTCTCACTAGTCCTTTTGAATGGGAGAGCGGGAAGGAGGGGTGCATGCGGGGTTTTGTGTAGAGGGTAATCCGGGAGTGGGGGTGGGAGTGGGGGTGGAAGGGGGAAGAGGAGGAGGAGTGACATAAGACAATCACCTCATCTAAAACTCCCCATTCCGGTGCTTTATCAACCGTACTTCCGATCGGTAGCAGGATGATATTGATAGACCGACGAGGAGTCGTCGGAGTCATCGTCGAAGGAGTCGGAGGATGAGGATGAGGGGGAGGAGGATGAGGATGGAACACCGAACAAATCGTTTTTACAATCGGTTCTACCTCAATCGATCGTCGAATCCCGGGGAAGTTGATGGATAGGGTTTGGAGGGATGGTAGAGGTGATAGGTCGAGGACTGTATATACAAGTAAATATAATAGGTCGTCAGAAACGGTTATACTAACATATACCCCCCCCCAAAAAAAAACAAGACAAAAAAAGAGGAATGGTAACGTACCAGGAATAACCCCATCCGTAGAATGTAAAACCAAAAACAAACATTTCACACTAACACATACCCCCGAATCCAAAAACCCTTGTAGAAGTCGTTTATCACGTACAAGATGCCCATTAAGACATAGATGCGTTAACGAAGGGGTTATCCTCGTCCCTCCTCCGAGTCCGGTGCCTATCGACATCATACCCGCAGCATTAGTAAACATCCATTGAAAAGCCTCGTCGAGTACACCCGAATAGGGGCTTATATATAAACTTCGAAGTCGTCCAAGGAGGAATGGTCTGGAAGAGGAAATTGCGGAGGCGGAGGTGGAGAGGATATCGGATTGGGTGAATCGGTGGAGGAATACGCCTCGGATTGTTAGGTGTTCGAGGGAGGTGAAGGGGTAGAGGAAGTGGAGGAGGTCGAGGAAGTAGTTTGGTGACGAGGATTCTGTCAACCCGAGAGGGTATTTAGAGGTGGATGACTTGGTGGTAGTGGTGGTGGTGGTGGTAGGATCGTCCAAGGTAAAAGGTTTAGGTTTATATTTAGGTAAAGGTGTCTGACAAACAACAGACCACTCCAATTCGAGAGACGTCAACGTTTCTTCAACAAACTCAAGTAATCGAGTTACCGAACGAAGGTGTTTAAGCTGAACACCTTGAAGTCCCAACCCACGTAACTGAACCCCTCTTACGCGGAACATTTCAAAAAGCTTATGATGCCACGGCTCCGAGTCGGACGCGTCAGGGGACGGCAAGTGAACGTGTACCAACCGCAGGTAAGGTATCAAACTCCATTCCGCCAACTCGGATTCGAGGAGAGGGTAGAATCCCCGTACGTCGGCTTCAGTAAGAACCAGAGGGAAGGCACCGCTGAACAGACGAGTCCGACTAAGTGTAAGCCAGAGTTTTGAGACGAGAGAGCATGTAGAGAGGGTTTTACGGTCGATGGTGGATGTAAGAGGAGAGTAAAAGTGGTCGAGGATTGTTTCGATGAGTTCGACTGGTAGTTCTGTACAGTGACTATGCACGAGGGATGAGTCCGACATTGGGTTGGGTGGGCTAGCAGCACGTTTACGGCGCTCACTTACCATTATATATACGTACCCCCCGCGTTCCTGAGCTTGAGCTTGTTTGCACGATAGCAATCATATTATACTTCGCTTCCTCCTAACGGCGTGTGAACTTCCGAGGACCGACGTTGGTGAAAAAAATATCTTCCTGGCTCTTCTATCCTACCAACCATCGCTCATCATAGAAGTATAGAACCTGGAACGCAGCATTCATCCTTTATATGCTTGAATAGAGTGCAAGTGAGACCTGTAGTCTAACGAAGTTCGAACGGCGACGCCACGAAAGATTGTCAGAGTAAGTAGGGTTGAAGCTAAGCCTAACTTGAACGTTC
Source organism: Neonothopanus nambi (assembly GCA_003987895.1). Lineage (NCBI taxonomy): Eukaryota > Fungi > Basidiomycota > Agaricomycetes > Agaricales > Omphalotaceae > Neonothopanus > Neonothopanus nambi. The sequence goes on along the minus strand of RCHF01003922.1, from coordinate 25,373 downwards.
ATGATCAATAAATAGACCAAAGTTTCAAGAAACGCGCAAGAAACGCGTCGGTGAATGATTGATTATGTAACACCAGGCCGAGGTACCGCAATAGGCAATTTTCGGAGACACCTATGACCCTGAATGGACCCTTTGCAACGAGATATATAAAAATTTATATTTCGAGCTTTTGTATTACTTTGAACGAGAAAGATGGGGTTGTGGCAGTTGAAGAGGCTTGAGAGAAGCTCTGGACTTTTAAAATACCACTGTAAGATAGCTCCTGTTATCGCATTATCGCACTGACGGCGATGAACCCAAGCACCGAAGCGGTTTCTTGCATTTGATACCCTCGAAGCGGTAGCTTCAGGTTCGCTGTTCTTACTCCATGTCCACACAATCTGTTATTGGTGTTCGCCTTTATCTTTCCCGAAGAGAAGCCTGCCTACACTCGTGGCATGTTTTGAAGATGAATACGACTCCCGCTCAGCCTCCTATTCTGAATCAAGCTTTGAGTCTTCTTGTTCAAGAGGTTATCTCGGGTAGGGTGAGCCTTCCTAATAGTAAATCCGACGAGGCGATTGGTTCATGCAGTCGTGCGGTTAACGGTATTCTCGCTAATGGATGAAAGAGAAATACCACCCCCCGGGACTATCGAGAAACTACAAGAGGCGGCGTTAAATACTACTAAGTAGGGATCCAAAATGGTATCGACGTATGGGCGATTTGAAAAAATGAAGTATGTCCAAGCTTTTCTTGTGTGTAATTCTCATGATTCGGACTGTAGGTTCGTCCCCGCTATACGCTGTAATCCTCATCCTCATCCTGTATACACGAACTTTCTCCTATACACTTTCAATCAATTACGCTCTTTCCTTGTCTATGCTACCACCGACCAATATCAAATATATGATCCAAAGCTCCACTAACTTCGCCGTCTTCTCCGTCGATCTCAGTCGAGTTTATACCTCCAATCGATGGCGTCGTCGCGAGTAGACGTCCACGGCGCGCTTAACGGTACTTCCTGACATCCCCGAGTCCACTAGCAACGTCCCATCTTCACTCCCCACCTGCTTCCCAGAGAATACACCAAATCTTTACATTTTCAATACATTAGAAATCGCCAGTGGAAGAACGACATTGACTACGTGCCCCTCTTGTACCAGCATCTTAGCATAGGTTATAAGCTATAAATCATGACGCCGGTATAGCCTTCTGACGCAGTCAGAAGGAAATGCCCACAGAGGGACTGTAGGACGATGTTGGGTTGACTAGGGGAATCACGCTAGCCTTGACGAAGTGCTAGTCGAACCAATTAGCACGGGCATAACGAAAAAGGTAGAGAAAAAAAGACATACACAAGCCAAGCTAACGTATCGCAACCCACAATCGTTTTCGTACCCTGCGTGCGACCTCAACCACCAAGGAGTCGAAATAGTTTCGTGGTGCAGTTGGAAGTTGGAGGGAGTTCGACACAGTCCTAGGACGGTGCAAGTTGGGACCACGGGAATCCCGCGACTCAGCTCTTGACGAAAGAAATTCATTGAACCTGGCTTATTCCGCTCTCTCCCCCCCCTTTCTCCTCTCCCTCCCCTCACCACCAAAACAACTTCCTTCCTCCCCCTCCTTCTCCCTCCCCCCCCTCTCCTCCCCTTCCTCTCCCCTCCCCCCTCTTCCTTTCCCCCCCTTCCCCCTCCTCCCCCTCTTCCTCCCTCCCTACTATTATCCAACACCCAAGACCTAAGACCAAGTTCAATACGAGCACCGGTAGCACCACGACCCTCCCGAAAGAGCGCTACACTAACCCTAGCAACTGAACAATAGACATAAGACATAGTGTTGACGCTGAAGCGCTGAGGCTGAGCCCAAGGATTTAAAGCGCGATAGTGATGCGATGGATTGGCTAGGTATGGAGCGCACAAGGATTTACCGCGTCAAAGGATGCATATTGATACGCAGGTGATACGAGTCACAGCATAGAAGAYAGCTCGACAAAAGACAACCGCTTCAGATGAGAGCAAACTTTTCGAGAAAGGTTCACCTCCCAGCCATATAGCATGAGACGTCGAAGACAAAGTTCGCGCTTTGTCATGGAGGAGAAATGCTCCAAGAACCTCTGGAACGAAAGAGCTTTCACCGGTCTTCTCGGAAACTCCGTGGGACTGCTATACCCAAAGCATGGCATAGGCTCTGATGGGCGTGGCCTATCACAAAGGAACAGGTCAAGGTGGAGGTCTTCCAACTCAGGGCTATTTTTTATCATCGAGACAATAGGATTGAGAAGAGCCTCCCAGAGCCAAGGGTCATCTGGATTGATATGGGAGAGGAACGCCCTCAAGGCGAAGCTCCGCAGGGAATGAACACAGTCGAAGCGAAATTGCGGTTCCGGAGGAGGTGGTATCGAGTTTATACGGACGGACAATGTAGATAATGATGGGAGAGATGAGAGACAGATGAACATGGATTCGTGATACCCTCCGCTGATGGTCCAGCTAAAAAGAACGATACTGAGTACAATTACTTCAATCTTAGTACTTAGAAATTTTGAGACGTACTCGACGACAGTCACATTCAACAGTGAGTTCATCATCTTATGCACCCGCTTCTCTCGCTCAAGCATCGGATAAAACTCTGGATAACGCTCGAATGTACGAGTGAACTCTGAGTTTGTAGCAGCTTGCGTTTTACCAGAACCATCCGATGGCACCTTTCCCTCCAGCAGTTTATTCAACTTCATTCTTTGCTTCAAACGAGTGAAAACCCCATGGCTATGCGTTTGCGCTCTCGGATTCGCGACATGACGATCAGATCCAAACGAGTTGGTTCCACTGGGCTTGGGGAGAGAATGAATGTGAAGGTACTGGACGAACTTCGAAAGAGAGCTATTGAGGAGTTCCAGCCCGGTCATGACAAGTTGGCCTGCACAATCAGGCTTATGAGAAATGAAGGCATCGCAGAATAGGATGGGGTCCACAATCGATTGGAACAGTTGGTTAACACTTCGCAAGCTCTTTTGGTCGTTGCATGACAGCTAGCTCGACGAATAAGTAAGAACGTTCGAAATATACTACCCGAGAACGTACCGAAGGATCACTGAAAATCTCCTGAAGAACTTCGATGGAAAGGTCGAGTAAAGAAGACATCGTTCAACCTGTTCAACTCGAGCTCGTGAAGCTGTGTGGACAGCTAGTGGGAATACTCTGCGCCGTCTTTTATGGCATTGACTTGTAGATTTCTATCATCTTTCATTGTTGATCATGTTCTGATTGAAACCGAGATGGCAGAGCGAGCGGCGTACACTGAGGGAGAGGTGTGGATCTCACGAGTTCACACGGGGCCAAAGAGGCCCGTCTGATGAGAGGGATATTCAAACTAAAACAAGTTAGTAGCGAATACGAGTAAATACGAATACAAAAAGGTAGTCATCAACATCGTTTATTATCATTACTACTCATAAGTTTAAAAAAAATAAATCGAAAATAGTGAATAAATCAATCAGGCGCATCAAGCGTCATACAGGTTGAGGGGACTCGCAAAAAAAAAAAAAATAAGAAATTAAAGAATAGAGATGTATATAACCCAACCATATGCATAAATACCTGTCCAAATCATATATCGCATCAAGATACACCTACACATCGATACAACAAAACTCCTCCCAACCCAACGACGCAAAAAAGCAGTGGCAGTAAACGATTCTCGGTACCAAAACCGGTACCAAGGAAGGCATTATGATTGTGCTCTCGTCCTACCCAGAGTAAGCTTCTTCAGCATATCTCCCCAAGACTCCAATCCCACATCCGAATTATTACCCTCACCTTTCGGACTAGCTGGAAAGTCAAATGAACCTGGCATGTCAAGTACTTTGTCTTCATCGTCATGTACTGCATCTGACGTTTTATCCGTCGTAGATTCGGATGGTGGGATGGATGCTGCTGCGGACGATTTCGGTTGGGAATGAACATGAACATCCTTCTCCGCGGTTGCCATCGACGACTCTTCCTCTTCCTCTGGCTTTTCCTTATCCCCCGGCACCTCTTTCTCCTCACCCACACTTTCATCAGGGGCAGTAACCATAACATTATCATTCTCCCCAGGCCCTTCATACCCTACCCTCAGACCCCCAGCTCCAGCTCCCCCGACCTCGCCCTCAACACCCAACAACCCTTTCTCCTTCCCCTCACCCTCACCCCCATGCCACCCATCCTCATCCTCATCATCCGTATTACCACCAGACGATAACCCCTCTTTCTTCCCCCACCCACCACTACTCCCAGTAGCCGTCCTTCTCCCCTCACCCACACCCACACTCTCCCCACCCTCTCGCTCCCCAACCCCAAGACTTTTCCCACTCGCATGGCTCCCCAATCGATGTAACGCCCTCGCAGAAGCAATCGCGAATCTCCATCGAGCTCGAGGGTCAAAGTGTTCGCGTAACCCGGCGCCGAGGTCGTGGTCCGTTGAAGGTGTGTGTGTTGTAAGCCACTAGAAGCAAAAGCGGGACGAGACCGAAAGTAGTGAGTAGTGAGAAAAAAGGAAGGAAGGGGGAAGGGGGAAGAAAGGAGGAAAAAGAAGGAAGGAAGGAAGGAATGGGTGGGAATGGGTGAGTGGTGGAGTAATGGAACGAACGGACGGAAGGAAGAATTGGGGGGGGGGTGGTAATAAATAAATAACTTACGGGATCGTCGAAAGCTTCAGCTGCTGTTGGTCTTTTGGTTGGGTCAGGGTTAAGTAGTCGTTTGATGAAGGTCTTGGCTAGAAACGAAAAAAAAAAAAAATTAATTCATGATCATACAGCCATACAGCGGGGAAGCGGGGAAGTGGAGAAAATGGGAAAGTGGAGAGGTGGAGAAGTGGAATCGACGATTCGCGATTCGGAAGAGTCGCGAAAAGAAAAATAAAAACCAAAATCGAAAACGGCAACGGCAACACATACCCTCCATAGAAACATTCTTCCAATACCTCTCATGAAACTCAATCTTAGCCTCCGTAGTCTCCTTAACCAAAACCTTAACATCGTCAGACCGAAATGGTGAGTATCCACAGAGGAGGACGTAGGTTATTATCCTAGAATGAAAAAAATTTTTTTTGGGGAGCGTTGGTTAGCTAGGAAGTGGGCGGAGGAGGAAGGAGAGGTTTAGAGAGGAAAAGGCCGGGAAAACAAAAAGAAGGAAATTAAGAGAAAACGGAGCCAAAAGGCAGGGCGGGGAAGAAGCTGGGATAGTGGGAACCGAACGAACGCCGAAAGGAAGAACGTGAAAGATGAAGGGGACCAGAAGAACCCAAGAACCCGGGAAACCCTCTCTCCCCCAACGCCATCCCGCCATCCCGCCAAAACCAAAAACCAAAAACCAAAAACCAAAAAAGCCCCCCAACCCAAAACCCAAACAACTCACCCAGTACTCCACATATCAACCGCCTTCCCATGCCCCTCATTCGTCAACACCTCAGGAGCGACGTAGCCTATACTCCCCGCGAGTGAATGTAAGACTTCTTCTGGTGAGTGGAGGTGTTTTGCGCTGTGGGAAGAGTTTGTCGTCAGACACGAGTAATGCCAACGGTGATAAGAGTATTTAATAAGAGGTGACGAAGGGTGACGAAGGAGGGAAGAGAAGAACAAGGGGACGAAAGTTAATAGTTGTGAGGATGGTTTGATTGAATGCGAGAGGCGAGACGAGGGTACGGGTACGGAGATTGAGAAATGAGGAAGGAAGGAAGGCGGAGAGGGAGGAAGGAAGTGAGGGGAGAGGGGGAGAGGAATGAATGAAGGGGAAAGCAGTGTAGCGCAACAAAAAAAAGTAACGCGAAAAAAAAAGCCGAAGAATTGAAGAACTCACATCCCGAAATCAGCAATGACGATATTAGAGTCTTCCGCTTGAGTCCGATACAAAATATTCTCCGGTCTATTCGCATAGATAGAGAGGGAAATAAAGGAAAAGGAGAATCACGTCAGACTCTGGGCTTAGCAAAGTTAAGTAAGAGAAATAGACAGACTTTAGATCACGATGTACTATATCATGTTCATGGAGATATCGGACTCCGGATAGGATCGACCTAGACGGGAATGAAATACGAGTAAGAAAGACATTTTCGAGTGAGTAAGAAAGGTGGAGGAAGCGAGCAAAAAGGGGTAAATAGCGACTTACCTAACAACAACCACCGCATCTTTCTCCGTAAACTTCCCCTTCTTCAGGATCCTCTCAAAAAGCTCCCCACCGACAGCGAGCTCGAAGGAGAGGTAATATTTGGACCGCGATTCGAACCATTCGTAGAATTTTACCTGGAGGGGATGGGATTAGCTTTTGGAACGAAGCGAGGAACAGAAAATTTGAGTGAGGAGGATGACGCAACGCAACGCACGATATTAGGATGATCCAACCCTTTCAACACCTCCATCTCACCCCAAACACTAGCTTCATTCCCTTTAACTTTCTTCTTTGGGATAATCTTCAATGCAACCTCTTTTAACATTGCTTGGCCTCCGCCACCCGCACCCGCGCCCGCACCACCTTTGGTCGAACTACCGGCTTCCGTCCCCGAAGCAAGAGACGACTTTGACGACGCGAAGGAGAGATAACTTTTCGTTGGTTTAGGCTTCACGGCAGAAGCGGAAGAAGAGTCATCGGTATCTGCTGCGGCGCCACGTTCCGCTATGGATATTTGGTCGGGTGGGACGTGCCATGTTGCTTTCTGTAAGAAAAGGAAAAGGAAAAATAACACGAGTCAGTCAGCGGATGAACGAACGAGAGGGGGGGTTTTTTGGATGTGGAGTAATCAAGAACGTCGACTTACAACGACCTTTCCAAAAGTTCCTTCACCTAGTACCTGATGTACTTCGTAATTCTTTTTCTTCGTGAAACTCGGAGGTTGAGGGAGTATAGCGTCTTTTATTGATAGATGCATTCTTCACTTCAAGATTTGTTCTTGATAAGTATATGAATCGTAAACGTTCGATATCAATTTCGGTTTCGGTTTCGCTGCGGTGCTGGTGCCTATGCTCGTCCCGAACCTCGCTCGTGCGCCGAACCTGAATTTCTCGTTCCTACGCCTCTTGGTCCCTTGTATCTCTTCGTTTGTTGTTCTTCGTTCGTCGTTGGCCGTTCTAAGGGTGTTTTGTATTCGCTCTTCGACGAAAGCTGCGGTGAGGACGAAGGATATCTGATGAGTGGAGGATGACGATGGAGAAGAGGAGATGGCATCCCAGAAACGGCAAGTGGGTCATGCGCTGCACTGCCACACGGCTCCATTCATGGCCGACGGTAGCCGTCCCGACGGACCAGGCTCCAGCCATATCTCAGCAAAGTTCCCTCCACCAATCTGACCGTGACTACGATAAGTGACCAGCACAAGGGCGGCATAGTATGTGAATTTTTGAACGTTGAACTTGAATGACAGATTTTCATTTTCTTTGGATGGGAATCAACAACTGTCGCTGGCTCGGACTCGCTCAGTTTCGGTATCTGATACTATCCGTACATCCGACTCTGTGTCTGTCTCCGGTGTAACATGTTCTCCGAAACGGTGGAAAGTGTTGACTACAACACCACTTCGGTATTTCACTCTCAACCCCCTAACATATACCATGGCTCTTACAGATACAGACGGCAGGCCACAAAGTTCATCCTGGTTCTTGACGGAGTCCGATTCCTCGTCTTTCTTATCATCTAGGTCTCCATCACCACTTTCCTTCACCCCTTTGTCCATCTTCATCGACACCTCCTCCAGCGCACACTCCCCCTCCCAAGCTCGGAACAGCGGCTACTTCGGAATAACTTAGTTGCTAAGTAGGCTGGTCGTAGCTTGCGCTGCTGCATTTTCTCTTTCAGGAATCAGGAACGTCCGTACGTCCGTCTTCCGTATGCGAAACTGATCAACGCGGTCCCGATCGCTATTGCTCAAAATGTCATGTCTTCAACAGGCCTTCGATGCCGTACCTTCGTTCTTCGTGTGCATAGCTCTTGCACGACACGGTGTTGAATTTGGTCCTGGGTCTGCGCAGGCAAAGCAACGATGGTTGGGCTAGGCCCCGTTACACGCAGGGTACCAAGGTCCAATTGATTGTGGGGTTCGATATACATAGTATAATTCCCGTACGTCCCTTTCCTTTCTTTCCCTGCGTTCCTGTTACAGTATATCCGTACTAACTGGTTTGACTACGTAGCATCACAACCCAAATTCACTGCCAATCACTTTCCTTTGTCCTTTCCTTTGCCAAAAGTCGCACGCGGGATTCCCTGAGCCCTTAGCCCTTAGTCCCAACACCCGACCGTTCTAGGAATAATGAAAGTAGGAGTAGGAGTGTGTCCATATCCATCTCCCTCCAGGCCAACTGCACCACAAGACTATACATTTCGACCCCGGGCCCTTGAAGTTGATGGGTGGTTGAAGTCACATGTAGGGTACGATCCTTGGATTGCGATACGGTAGCTTGAATGGAAGCATAGTATGTGAAAGTGACATTTTGAACGTTAAACGTTCAACTTGAATGGTAAATGATACTAAGAATGCTCCCATGAACTTGAAAAGGGACAGGAACAAGGATTGACAATAGGAATGAAATGGAATTAACAGGACCCAAAAGGAAAAGAAGAGATTTGCATCATGAGATAGACGTATGTAGTAGGAAGATCGTTAAGCCTGAGAGTACCTCTGGCAGGGGACTGACTATGAATTGACAGGTGTGATGTTGTCAATGAGAACACATGCTTACCATTCTTGTTGTCACTTTCATTGTACTAGTGATAACTTTGCACTGACACAATCAGATACAATACTAAGCATAGGACTCGGAAGCGAGGTTGCTATAAAGAACAGACATGACATGATATCAACTTTTCAATCATCATAAGACAAAGAACAACAACAAATTCTGAAAAGCAGCTTGGTTGGATCTTGTCAGCAGCCAGCCAATGATTTCAGAATTCAGAATTCATCATTGAATCGAGACTGTCGAGTCCAATACAAACATCAATCTATGACCACTTCTTGAAATGATAAATCCATCATATCATTCATTTTCCATTTCTCATGGTATCCTGCTAGCCTGAGACCAACTGGAATTGCTTCGAGAACACTCTGATTTTAGAATGTACCATGAATATATAAACTTAATAAAGACTTGGATGAGATATTGACAGAGACAGCCCACCTCTGGCAATTCTGGTATCTCAGCTGTAAGGCTTAGAGTTGGGCCTTTATCATGACATCAAATGACTCAGATGATGCCATGCTTCAAGAGCTTGGCCACCTTCTTATTTTTAATACACTTGGTTTAGCAGTGGTGGTACTATCATATGGTGAGACCATGCATCATCTCTTCATTAATTCATTTATGGTTTACCCTTCACACCAACAGGCATCATGATTCCTCTAGCAATGATATTATTGAAGGTGTTAATGTAAGTCTTCCACTATGTTTCTGTTTCTAAAGAATGTTCACTAAGGCTGAGATAATACAGGGCCCAAGGGTTAAAAAGCAAGGCACAGAAGACACTCCTTAGTTTGACAATCATCCTATATCTCTCATATACCTGGGATGTAGCCAGTACCCTCAGTGACTATATGCTGATCTTGAAAGAGGCACTTGCAATCTATATCTCCTTTACTTCAGAAAGCCAGATTATCAAACAAATTGATAGGGAACAATTGGTAGTTCAACTTGAAAATATCCCTCTGACACTAAGTGTGAGTCAGTGTCTCTTTTGTGATTCATACATTACATATTGCATTGAAATTGACTTTAATCAAGCTTCTTCTAGGTGATTCAACTGTTGCCTGGCGTGCCTGGGTTATGTGGCCAGGAAATATCAGTGTGAAAATATGTCTTATTCTATTGATGTTAGGAAATACAGGTGAGACATCACACTATCCATAGTAATTATATTCAGGCTGAGTAGTGAGAAACATATAGCAATGAATATTACTACTGCCATTGTGGTTACTTCAGGCACATCTGCCTCTATTGTTAGCAGCACCAACATAGCCTGCATTTTCCTCAGTTTTTCAGTGAACTTTGTAGGCACAGGGCTTATTTACCTAAAATCTGGGTTAGTTTTGACTCATTGAAATAATGCCACTTCTGTCATGTGATTTCATTCATGAAGCATGTTGTATTATAGGTTCTGGAGAAAGGGAGAGAGATATAAAAGAACAGATACTCAAAAAGTCCTTACTCTTCTCATAGAGTCTGGGCTGATCTATGGCATAATTCAGGTTGAGTTCTCATATTCACTTTATGAGCATTGATACTAATGTCCTTGGTTAGTTTACATATCTAGTAACACTGTTGACAATGTCACAGTTACCTGAGTCTTCATCAGGAAGTGCTACTTCTCAATTTGTTAGTAGCCTTCTAAGTGAAATATTTGAGGCTGCTTCTGTATGGTTATCTCACTACATTGCCAAGGCATTATGCTAACTATATTTTCTATAGGTCATTTACCCTCTAGTGGTGATTGTTCTTGTCAAGACTAGGAAATCAGTAGTAGAGGAAACAGTCTCAGAAATGTCACATTCTCAGTTGGAGGGCAACAGAGAGCAGAATACAGAACCAGCTCTGGAACTATTACAACTTACACATGGTAACTTGTCAAATTAATTATCTCCTATTTCTAGTCAGGCTCACTTTACATTTAGCATCTCATCTAACTGTTAATGAGGAACAGGCAGTAATGATGTAGTATCCCAAATGTTAAATAAGGAGAGGCTGTTCTTAGTCTCTTCATGGGGAGTAGAGGTTTTATAAATTTCTTGTGTGTCAGCTCAGGCTATTATCATGTATTTCCCTATTTTGTATGGCTTTTTAGTATACCCAGAATTCCAGTTAAGTGATCAATTTAAATCTATGAATGTTACATTCACAAATGCTACAAGACTTAGCATGGTTGAAGAAAGTTAATTCAGATTGTCTTTTTCAACTAGCAGCATCAAGTTTTACAAAATCAGTATTTAGAAAAATATGACAAAAGAAGGATACAGAAAGTATAGAATGGCCCTGTGCCTCTCAATTTAATCTTACTATTTCTCCTCAACAATCTCTTTTCCAAAAGGCAAAACCTCCAACCTATTATGCTCTTCAGCTTGGTCATCAACAGAATGGCTTGTCATGCCTATCTCAGTAGCTTGCTGGCTTGGAGAAATCCTGCTTTCAGATGTTTCTGCTTTATGCTCCCCTGAGCATGGGTTAGTTAAGACCTCTGAAATTGTCTCCTCCACCACAGACTTTTTCAGATTGACAAGTACAATGACTGCAAGAGGATATATTGCCTATGAGAAGAGTAGTAGTCAATATACAACTATGGCCTGTATAATTATACTTACTGATGAACTATCAAAAATAACACCTACTATGTTCTGAATCACTTGGGAGGGAAGATTTGTTGCAGCAGATTCAGGTAATTGTGAGATAATAAGGAACATTATTATGTTCATCAACTATTCAAATCATGTTTTAAATCAATTTTTGTGATAGTTAGGAACACAAAGAGTCATACCTGGATAAGAGCATAGATAGACCCTGACTCTACCAAAAGTAGGAGGATCTTCTGAACCTCAGTCTTCTTGTGTCTTCCCAAGGTTCTGTGATACAACCTAAATACATTTATTGAATACTCACTTTATATAAATATGAGTGTAAACATAGTCTCTCTCAAGACTTAGTTCACATGACTTGCCGCTCACGTGCACACTATTTATAGTGCCGTCTTGCGGTTCTCGAGCAATACTTCTTTCTTTTTCTCTTACACTCATCTCTGCTCTCTGTATACTTCTACTCTGTTGGCCTAGACACCGTAGATTTCCGATAACACGGTTTGTGCCCGTTCAGTTGTGTTCTCTCTGAGTGTGGACTCCACGGTCCTATTACACTTTTTTTTTGAATGTGTATCTATCGTGATTGTTGGGAGAAAGTGAGTTGTATATCCTATATTTTACCTGTTTCATCTGCCTTGCACCTTGCCCAACGCTATTGCCAAAGGCGAGATCGTGGAAGGGATTATACATGCATATTACGTGCATACATCCAGCCTTTTGTGTTGCCAAGCCCTTGTTTCGAGTATTTCTGTTGTGATCCGTGTCCTTGCACCTTGATATCTTGTGTCCTCGATCTAATTCCGGTTCCTGCTCCTCGTCCTCGTACACGTGCCTTTATTTGAAATCCCTGTCCTTGTTAGAGATTGCCGATAGTCAACAAGATGGCTGATGAGATTGTTACAGACTTTTTGCCCATCCTGCTGGTCAACAAGTCGAGTACGCGCGGTCGCAGTGGATTGACAAGGAGAACTCCTCAAACGTCCAACACATCCGTGGAACCTTCCCACAGCTCCCCTGAACAGGCAGATATTCCTGCGTCGATCACTGCCAATACTGGTTCCATTCCTGCTTTGCCTGATCGTGTTCAAACCCCAGATCCTGTTGCATCTCCCGAACCTCTCCCTGCTTCTCCACTAAGCTCGCCCAGTACTCCTCCTGGTCTTGTCTCCGTCTCAGATTCGTCAGACTGTTCCTCAGACTCTTCTTCTTTTTGCAACATGTCCAGTGATAATAACGACGCTGCTGTCGTCAACAATGGATTGAACAAGTTACCATCAGTTCCCTTTAAACACTCGTGTCTCTCTCTCGAAGATTTCAACTATGCAGCTTCCTTGACTCTCGATTATTGTGCTCATAAGAATTTGACTTCTGAATCGGATAAGAAGCGTGTGTTCAGTCGCATCTTCGCAAACACTGGACTACGGAAGTACTTTGAAACTTCGAAGGAATCCTTGGCTGCGTTAGCATGGTTGGATATGGACGAGGCCTTCTTGGACGAGGTCCATAAGGAAATTGTAGGAGTGGAATGGGCCCACAACCAGTTGCAGGCGATGTCGAGACTTTCGATGTCGAATTCAAAGGAGGGTTTGTTCCGCAACTACTGGAACTCCTTGTCGTCTATGAATGCTTCCTTGAAGAATATGCAGTATTTCCGGGAGGATGAACAGCTCAAGATTATCGCGCAGGCTGGTATAACTGACACGTTCTCGGACTACTTGCGTGAGAAGAATGTGATGCCGGACTTAACGGCCAAGAAGTGGGTAGAATGTGCATTGTACTACAACGAAGGTTTCAAGCACTTCAACGCCTTGCTGGGGCGCGCCCAGAAGGAACCCCTCACATCGTCTTCAAAGGGTAACGTTGTTACTCAGTGTAACACATCCAGTTTTAATAGCTCCAGCTCTGCTTCGAATTCCCATTCATCCCAGTCCCGTTCTTATTCCTGCGGAAACACCAATTCCTCACCTAACACTGTTCCTCCGATCACAGACCCTGCTGAATGTGAGGCATATTGTCTTGCGGATGCCTGCTTCAAATGCAGACTGCTTCTTTGTGACCGCTCACATTGGGAGGGACAGGGCTGGCCTAATTGCCCTGGTGCACCTAACCTTACTGTGCCTTACCATCCATTTACCTTGGAGGATGTTGAGCTGGCTAAGTCCATCAGCGCCAAGTCTCAGGGCTTGGCTGCTTGGACGGGCAAATGCCCTTATCCTCCCGTGACACTGGATGCTCTCTTACGTCGCTGGTACAAGTTGAAGGGGAAGGTTGTATCAGTTGTTGCTCAGGTTCTTCCTCAGAGTTTGGCACCAGTGACTGACGTTGAGAGCCTGTACGCTGATGAGGAGAACGGCAGTAGCCCGTCTCCGCCTCCTCCTGTTAAATCAAAGCCTGTGGCAGCAATTTTTGGTTGTGCTGTGCACCACGTCTCCTCGGGTGTTGATGTATATGCGAGGCATCTATCTTCTTCCTCTGGTGTGGGTGAGGGTCGATCGAATGCCGTGGCTCGTTCTTTGTCCTCTCTTGTGGGTGCGTTTACCCACACGAACAATGTGGCTGCTGTTATAGAAGATGTCGACGAGGATGAAGTTGTGTTGAGCAGGGGTGGAGGTGTTGAAGGAGGGAGTTGGTCCTCAGAGGAGGAAGATGCTCTGCCGGATAGCCCTTCACCTCAAACGTCCAAGCATGCGCGTGCAGAGACCTCTTCCCCCTGTGTGGTGAAGAAGGTATGTATGGCGCCGGTCCCTGACTCAGTGAGTGACCCTCCCTTTAGTGTGGAACACTTGTGGTGGAAGGCGGCCCTGATGGGGCCAGCTATTTCTTTCCCGATTCGGCAGCGGCTGCTATTGGACAATGGCTCACATCTGGTTTTGATTAGGTGTGACCTTGTAAGTGAACTCAGTTTAAGAAAGCATAAGTTGGAAACTCCTCAGGTTGTCTCGGTTGCATTGTCTTCGTCGTCATCAAATCCTTTGGACTCGGTCTTGGTTACACTTACAGAATTTGTAAAATTAAAGTTGTCAGATGTAGGGGGTCGTTGGACCTCTCGGACTGTCTTCGCTATAGTGTCGAACTCTTTGTGTGCCCCTATGATACTCGGGCTGCCTTTCTTGGTACATAACTCCTTGGTAATAGACCCTGAACTTCGCGCTGTTACTCATAGACCTTCTGGTTTCGATTTGTTGCACCCTGATGAGTATGAGGTGGTGCGCCCTGTTGAAAAGGTTGCACCATGTGTTCAATGTAAGCGGGAGCTAGCAAAGTCAAGGAGTGAGAAGGAAGAGCGACATCGCCTTAGGAAGGGTATTAAGGAGAGTCACGCAGCGATGTTCGTGGAATTATGAGCGGTTTCGAATATCCGTAAGGATGCAGGACTTTGTGATTCAGAGCCGGTTAACTGTATCTCAGTGGTGGCAGCTGTTCAGGAGCATTTAGAAGAGGTTGCTGAATGAGAGGAACTTCGCTGTTGTTCAGAGAAGTTAAAGGCAAGATATGCAAAAGTATTTGAGCCTATACCGCATGTTGACTTGTTGCCATCGGACATCAAATGTACCCTGTGTCTGAAAGATGCATACAAGACAATTCAGACTAGAAATTATGTGTCGCCCCGTAAGTATCGTGATGCGTGGGCGCAATTGATCCAGAAGCATTTGGATGCCGGGCGTATTCAGCCGTCTTCTTCGCCATATGCTTCGCCTGCGTTTCTGATTCCGAAGGCAGATCCTACCGCGCTACCTCGATGGGTCAATGATTTTAGACAATTAAATGCCAACACGGTGCCGGATCGTTATCCACTCCTGAGGATTGATGACATTCTGGCTGATTGCGCCAAGGGGTCGTTGTGGGGGAAGATGGATATGACGGATTCCTTCTTCCAAACAAAGTTGGATGAGGCTTCTATTCCCTTTTTTGCTGTGAATACACCGATGGGCCTGTTTGAATGGACAGTAATGCCTCAAGGCTTCCGGAATGCGCCGTCAGTTCAACAACGGAGAATGATGATAGCATTGCGTCCCTATATTGGAAAATTTTGTCATGTGTACCTGGATGATATTGTCATATGGTCTTCATCTAAAGAGGAGCACGAGGAGCATGTATGTTTGATTTTGGAAGCGCTGCAGGCACACAAGTTGTACTGTAATCCAAAGAAGTGTGAGTTCTTTCAGACGGAAATTGACTTCTTGGGCCACCATGTATCTTGTAGAGGTGTTCAGGCTCAGGCATCTAAGGTGGAGGCGATAGCGGATTTCCCGAGGCCCTTGTCTGCAAAACAGATGCGATGCTTCTTGGGTATGGTCCGCTTTCTGGCAGGATACATTCCGAACTTGGCAGAGTATAGTCGGGTATTGACTCCTTTGACTCATAAGCATTGTAATCTTAAGTTTCCGCCCTGGCAGCCTCAATACGAGTGGGCCTTCCAGAACATTAAGGAGTTGATATTGTCGAACCAAGTGTTGACAACGATAGACCATGAAAATCCGGGAGAAAATCATATTTTTATTACATGTGATGCAAGTGATTGGTGGACTGGGGCTGTGCTACTGTGGGGTGAGACGCTGGAGACGGCTCGACCAGTGGCCTTTGACAGTAAACAGTTGAGTGGGGCGGAACTTAACTACCCGGTACATGAGAAGGAGTTATTAGCGATCATTTGGGCGTTAAAGAAGTGGTGCCCGGAATGTTTGGGAATGAAGGTACATGTGCTGACAGATCACTGGACGCTCGAGAATTTTGATAACCAGAAGGACTTGAGCAGGAGACAGCTGAGGTGGCAAGAATTCCTGAGCCAGTTTGATTTGGTGATCAGATATATCCAGGGTCCTAAGAACATGGCTGTGGATGCCCTGTTGAGGGTGGAAGAGAAGGGATACCCCTCAGAATTGCCACTGGTTAGGGTCATGCAGGAGAGTAATTATGTGGCTACGATAGGTCCGAGTACCTTTAAGGTCACTGCGGATCAAAAGTTCCTGGGGATGGTGAAGGAGGGGTACAGGAGTGATAGCTTCTGCATGAAGTTGGATGAAGGTGTGCCAGGGTTTCGTATCGAGAACGGTCTGTGGTACATTGGAAGTCGTCTTGTAATTCCAAGGTATGGGGATCTTAGGGAAAGACTGTTCCGTCTCGCCCATGATGTGAGTGGTCACTTGGGAGCAGACAAGAACTATGCGGTGCTGAGGTCTTCATACTACTGGCCTAATATGCACTGAGACTTGTTTAATTCCTATGTGCCAGGATGTGATGCTTGTCAGAGGAATAAGTCTTCGACAAAGAATGCGCAGGGCCCATTGCATCTGTTGCCTGTTCTGGTAATGACACTGATTTGTACTTATATAAGAGCTCGAACACGCTCTATAAGCAACTACAATCAATCTCTAAGTTTGTGAGTGAGGTTTGGCGTTGTCAAAGGTGCCGCACGACAGTCAAAAGCTTGTTCAAATGTCTCTAGAAGTGCTTCTTTGTGCTCTTCGTCGCTGCTAGACTTGGGGAACCAAGACAGACAGACAGACAGACAGACAGACACAGACAGACAGACACAGACAGACAGACACAGACAGACAGACAGAAGACTCAGACCAGTGTCTAGAGCCAAACAGAAGGGTTCAATCGATTCAAACAAATGCCAGAATGCACCAGCAATGTATTCTCTTCGATCAGGATCACTAGCTCTTTCAAACTAGGGCCGGACTTGATACAGCAGAGAAGTATTTCCCGATTTATCGCTCTAGAAGATGCAAACAGCACTCCAGTTCGGCGTACAGTACTTTACTTACTGTTCCAGAGCTAATACATCCAGTATATATACCTCTAGAGCATAAATAATAAATATAAAACCAGAAAATAGTATGGAGTTGGGTGTGATAACAGCAGATAAGGAAAATATGACACAGAGATACGAGAAATGGAACAGAAATTGGATATGTATAGTAGTTTTGTGATGAGTTGGGTGGATAATGTCCATTCTAGACAGGTTTCGGTGGTATAGTTTTGGGTATATTCAAGTTTTGGTAGCTTATAGAAGCACATATATGGTGGTTTGGTATTGCAGCATAGCACTGCCAAGCACAGGTAGAACGTTCTGAGACATTCTGTTGCTATAGGACGCGTCACCCTAGGCACAAGAGTACCCTAAGCGTCAGGTGGATCATTCTAGAGCCTCTATTTCATATCTAGCTGGCCAATCCTCTTGCTCCAGCGAATATAGCTCAGTCATAGGACGTCATTCCGCAGTTATACGGCTGCCAGAGGTCATTATCACGAGTGAATGTGCCTCTAGAGCATATGGTTCAGCAATGGACCGACAGATCAATCATTCCAACAGCTTTGGCTGGCGCTATCACGTCAGATCTATCATTTGATGGGATCTAGCTTGGCAACCCAACTCTAATCAGTTATCTCCGTTGGTGGATATGCTTCTAGACCATCAGCACACTGTGGACTTCACATCGACAGATGTCCAAGCAGCGTCTACATAGGTTATATAAGCAGTCATTCAGACTCTAGTGCAGTGCAACAGTGGTATCACATATAATTATCCTTCCAATGTCCCGTGGATTGCAAAAGACATTCCTAGGAGCTTCTAGAAGATGGGCAGCAATGCCAAGAGGGTGGGTCTGACTGAACTGAAGGTGCTAGTGGCTGGTAGTTACATCTTCTTCAGCTCTAGAACTGTACTGGTCACAATAACTAGATATACCATCGAATACCATAGTCATTCTACACTTTGGTTACTTCTAGAAGCATCTTAGGCTTTAGCTAGCCGTGTGGGAGCACGCTAGCTCTCATTTCCCAATGGTTTCAGACATGAAATATGACAAATTCGACGTCTAGAGGGCTGAACGCGTTTTCAGCGTAACACCGGATAAAAGAGGGGACTCGGTTGCGATAGATTTTGTGGGGCCCTTGCCGGAGGAAGGAGGTTTCAACTGCGTAGTGACCATGACGGATCGTTTGAATTCCGATCTTCAAATCCTGCCCACCCACACGGATATTATGGCGGAAGATTTCACGGTGCTATTTTTTGATCATTGGTACTGCGAAAATGGCCTGCCGCTGGAAATTGTATCAGACCACGACAAGCTATTTATCTTGAAGTTCTGGAAAGCTCTTACTCGTTTGACTGGCGTGGATCTGAAGATGTCTACAGCGCATCATCCGGAGACAGATGGCTGTTCGGAGAGATCTAATAAGACGATCAACCAGTGTTTGCGCTTCCACGTTTCTCGTCAGCAGAAGGGGTGGGTCTCGGCACTTTGTAAGATTCGTTTTCACATTATGAATTCGGTGGTGGCCTCAACAGGCTTGTCTATGTTTGAGCTGAAGACCAGCCAGACACCACGATTGATTCCGCCCCTGGTACCTGAAGATTTGCCGAGTAATCTGAGATCGACGGACAAGGGATCGTGTGCCAAGGAATTTGTGGAGAAAATGTCGGCTCTCGAGACGGAAGCAAAGGACAACCTGATGGCAGCAAAGGTATTACAGGCATACCATGCGAATCTTAGTCGGGGAGGGAAGGAGAAATTCGAGGTTGGGGATTGGGTGTTGTTGGTGACGGTTCACAGGTGTAGAGAATTTGTGCAAAAAGGCTCAGATCGAACTGCGAAATTCTTCCCTAGATATGATGGACCGTATGAGGTGCTGGTCGTGAATCCGGAGTTCAACACGTATACCTTGGATATCCCAAATCAGCCGAATGTATTTCCGACTTTCTATGTCAGCGAGCTGAAGAGATACATACAAAACGACAAGGAATTGTTCCTGGGGAGGGAGAACAGTGAACCGGAGGCAGTTATGGTAGACAGGGTTGAGGAGTATGAAATCGACAGGATTGTTGATGCTCGTAGACGTGGGAGGGGATGGCAATTTCTAGTCCAATGGTTGGGATATGGCCGGTATGGAAGTGCCGTCTGACCGGCGCGTCGACATGCCTTCCTGATAAGATTCCAGCTATGTTTTATATTCTTTTACTCTTCTTCAATTTCTCCTAACTCGAACACAAAAAGGACATTATTTTGATTTCTATCTCCATCGTTCCCATTCGCTCCCATTTCTCTAGTCGACGATCCGTGCTGCGTCCGAGTTCCCCGCCCCTCCGAATCATCGCGCGCACTCGCCTTGAGCAAGCGAGAGAGGCTTGGTCAACCTCTAGCAGCTGCGACGAGGATGTAGTCTGGAGGTCAGCCAGGTATGCTGTTTAAAAGTGGAAAAAAATAATTTGACGAATGCGCACTTCAATGTATTAAACGATACCGAATCAGACCAGTCCATGTCATCTTGTGAGGTTTTTTTGCATAGAAATATCTCATCTGAGGTGTTTGCACGTGCAAACATCTCATCTTCCAAGATCCTGCACACGCAAACATCTCAACTTCCATGTTTCTGCACACACACACAATCATCTCAGCTGGGGTGTTCACATGCAAACATCTCAACTTCCATGATCGCACATGTGTGCATACATTTCATCTGGAGTGTGCACGCACAAACATCTCATCTGGAGTGCACATGTGCAAAAATCTCATCTGGAGTGTGCGCGCGCAAAAATCTCATCTGGAGTGCACGTGCGCAAAAATCTCATCTGGGGTGTGCACGCGCAAACATCTCATCTGGGGTGTGCACACACAAACATCTCAACTTACATGTTCACACACACATCAATCTACTTGTTCAATCTCTCTGTTCATGTGTACTCAATAAGTAGTAAATCTATTAGGATGCTATAAGGTAAATCAGAGCAATGAGAGCAAGTGATATGTAAAAGAAAGGAGTGTGGTGAAATCAGTGGTCAACTATTAGGATGCTATAAGGTAAATCAGAGCAATGAGAGCAAGTGATAGGTAAAGAAAAGGAGTGTAATCTGAAATTTAGACAGTAAGAATACGCCTCGCAATGACATCAATGATTCTTTGATGGAAGTTCTTTGCTCGAGTACTGATGTCCTTGATCAAGGCAACTCGGCATTCTGGATGCATCTTGGAGAAGGCAGTATTCTCCAAAATCACATCAAAATCATCTAATGCAAAACCCCCATTTGGTTGACTTATCTTATGATGTACCCTTGCCTTCACCTGACGCCAGGAGGACTTCACAGACTGAAGGCAGGACTCATGATTTTCACAGCCATCTGCCTGCCAATCATCAGGCCTCACTCTGGGAGGAGTAGTGAGTAACTCCTGCAGAGTGTTCTCAAACAATCTACTGCCTTGATGGAGGACCAAAATATGAGCAGGTTTCTGAATCCAAGCTAGAAAAACCATGGTGAGGATATTACATGAAAGACAGTTGAAAAACTCATACCAGCATCCTCCTCAGATAGCCGAAGCTTTCCCGTTAAGAAAAGATCTGCAAGTGCAGAGCAGACCCAAGCCTCTTGTGAATGTTTGATGCCAAGAGCCAACTTGTGCGCAAATGTAATGCTGTATGTGTGCGTCATTCTCCTGACAGCATACTCAACCCCCGGTTGGAAATCCCACATATCACAGATACGAAGCAACGCCATCAGGGTCTCAGTTGAAGGAGAACTCCAACTGAGGTGCATCTCTCTAGGTAATCAGATGAGTAAGTAGACACGAATGAGTAGTTTGAAGTACATACATGTCATAAATGAATTGCAACAACACCTCGAAATCACCAGGTGGAAACCCAGCTAACTTGATTGGATTTTCTGGTGACCCTTCAGGAGCAACAACAGATCCCTCAGGCAGCACACTCTCAAACGTGAACATGTTGGACATAATAGGAATCCTGGTGATCAACGATTTGTGGAGATTGTAATACCAGTCACCACACTGCCATATTTCGATCTGAGCAAAGGTATTGTCCACAAAACAAGTAATATACGCACTTGAAAAGCAACGTTCCCATCTGGGAAGAAGTACTTGGGGTGTCGCTGAACTGGATCTGAGTTGTTGGTGACCTCCGAGTCCAGAGTTGAGGTTGAGTCATTCTTCGATGCAATACCATTGGTGCATGAAGGAGTAGGAACTTGGGATGCAGACATAAGAGACTATTCAGCTGGATGGAAAATATTATGTAGAAAGAGAAGCAGTGGACGTTGTTATTCAAGGTTCCGAGTCTTATGTACATCGGCTAGCACAATACAAATGGCATAGTACAGTCAACATACAGTTGCACTTGAATAGTATGCCAGTCAACTTTCCTACTCTTCCTACCTTTCCCTTATCAGCAGACTATGAAGAAGTAGCTTGGTCACCTAATGTGTTTGCAGCCTATGAGAGACTAAATGCACGATATCAAAGTGCCTCTCGTATCTTGTCTCAGGAGGCTGATCCGTTGCGCCTTCAGGTCCAGCTGGAGACTCTTGCCCAAGAACTTTCGTTGTTAGAGGCCCTAGAGGAATGTGCCGAGGAGGAACACCTTCCACAGGAATGGATTCTGGAGGTGGCTGAGGCTGTTGTGCATCTCATGAAGCATTTGATTGAAGCACAGCACAGTGCGAGGCAAAGGTGAGCATATTGAATTCTACTGACTTGATTCTTCATTTGTTCAGTTGATATACACAGGGACGAAAGCAAGGTATACCATGAAGACCCAGTGACTGTTGTTCGTACTGGTAAAAGAGGTCGACCTCGCAAGGAAATCAATGTCGGTTTCATGAAGAAAATTGCTTCACCGAAATATAGCTTCCGACTCAAAGCCATTGCCTCAGCTATAAAAGTATGCCGAAGAACCCTCAAAAATCGAATGAAGGAACACAAAGTCGACTACAAGTACTCCTTGATTTCAGACAAAGAGTTGGATGCCCTTGTGAGACCCTATCGTCAAACCAAAATTGGATCTGGTGTCCGGTACCTGACAGGTCGTATTCGAAGCATCCATAATCTGAAGGTCCAGCGTTACCGTGTTTACAACGCCGTAAGACGAGTAGACGCAGTGGGCAGAATGCTTAGGAACCGGAAAGGTATACGCCGTTGACCATACAGCGTTAAGTGTCCAAATGCTCTTTGGCATGTAGATGGGCACCACAAGCTAATTCTGTGGGGTATTGTAATTCACGGTTTTGTGGATGGATACGACCGCTTGGTACATACCTCTTGTCTTCATATGGATCAGGCAGACTGAATCTCGGACCTTCTAGATTACTCGTATGCGTGCTAGCACCAACAATAGGGCTTCAATGGTTTTACAACTACTCCTCGACGCAGCTGAAGAATATGGAGAGCCGTCACGGATTTGGGGAGATCGAGGCAGAGAGAACAAAGCAATAGCACTCTATATGATTGCGAGGAAGGGTTTGAATAGAGGCTCGTTCATCTGGGGCCCGTGAGTACTCAGTTATCGAATGCATCCTTATCAGTAACTACACCAACTTGAATCCTAGGTCAACCCGAAACACTCGAATTGAGCGGCTTTGGGTGGAAGTGGGCACTCAATTTGTCCGTTGATGGCGGGCATTTTTCTTCCGTCTTGAAGCGCTACATGGCCTGGACAGGTCAAGCTCGTATCATCTATGGCTCTTGCATCGACTTTTCTTGGCAACGATAAATGAAGATTGTCAAGAATTTGTTTTAGAGTGGAATGCACATCCAATCTCTGGGGAAGGGCACGATCAAAGTCCTGAGGTGTGTTTACATGTTGCTCACTCTTAGACTTAGTTATATATTCACCTTTTCACAGGAAATGCGCCTATTGGGAGAGCTCAACGAAGGAATCTATGTTCCGGATGATTGTGAAGACCTCGATCCCACAGAAATTCAGCGGCAGTACGGTGTTTTTGGTAGCCCTCGAGTCAACCCATCAAACCATACAGGTGCTGGATACCTGTCTGACGAAGAGGTCGACAATCTTCCAGGCCTTGACGATGATCTTTCAGAGGACGATGATTCAGAGGCCTGGGAGACCATGCCCACAGGATATGATAATGAATTCATTGAAGCAGTCGCTGCTCCTCAGCACTGGAACCCATTCGATAAAAGGCCAGAGTTAGAACGAGTATTCGAAGATTCTTTGGCAAAGGCTAGTGAGGAAGGAATTATTCCCTCGGGGTATGGTATCTTGCCAGAAGAATGGGAAGATGATGTCTATCTACCATACGAAATCCTTCGTTCTGGGAAGCGTGCAGGAAAGGAGCTTCGTGTCGACCTCCCTGATGCTATTTGGCGGCCTCGTGCTGAGCTATGGGCTCGAGCTCTAGATATATGTCTTCGATTAGAAGCTTTACTTGAATAAATCTTCACACTGCACTAAGATGATACTCCTCTGGGATTCAATGTTGAAAAACTACACGATACATTCACAAAAAAGTATCTCACCACACGAAGAATCATAGATGAAGAGACTGAATGACAGAGTGGAGGAAGAAAGGTACGAGCGAAACAGGGAAGGGATATAGGTACGGGCACATCGGTAACCTCCCCAGCTTCGATTACGACCTGCTGCTGTGTATCTGATTTATAGAGATTTAATTAGCGCATATTGAACGATTCGTTAACGCACCTGCTACTTCCCTGCTTCACCTCCACATCGTTCGGTGGATGAGCCACGAACACCGCACTACTATCTGACCACACCAGAAACAGCCTATCAAACCGAATGAACGCAGGAGCAGAGCCTATGAAAGCCATTAGTATACAGCTTAGTCAAAAGAATGAAGATAAGGTACGAACTCGCATCTTGTTTCAGTTGTATTGATAGCCCTCGTGAACAAATAGGCCACGGAAGCTTGAGAGCTTGTGAAGGTACGAGTAGTCGGGCTGGTCATCGAAACGAAGTGTTTGAGTGTAGTTGAAGTAAGCTGCCGCCACTTGGCTGCCACATGAGTAGAGGTCGAAGTCAAATTTGTGGTCGACGGTTTCCTAAGAGGGATTTGTATTGTGAGAATAAAGCATGTAGTAGATATTTTAGAATTGAATACCAAGGATTTTGTGTCGGAGGCTCTAGAAAATGAAGTCGTGAATCAATCGCCGAGTTACGAGTATAATCTGACGGTAGCTGGTACGAGGTCCAATTCAAGCCCAATTCAATCTCCGCCCTTCTGCTGCTCCTCACCATCAACGACGACCTCCACTGCCAAAGGTACAGCCTCATGCTTTTCTTAAATTTCGAAACTACAATATCTACAAAGTTTACTAGAAAATGGGTCAGCTATAGAGACGCTAGCACGCTATATAGTATGCCCTTCTCGAAACCTCGTCCACGAAAACGTACTTACCAACATTACAGCTTAAGACGCACGCTCACCTCAATAAAGCGACTGCCTGTCTCTGTAATCTTGACTATGCCGAGAGGAACAGTTACATCTTGCTCGCTCGCGTCGTTTTCTATGGCCCGTATCGCTACAAACTCCACCAAGAAACCTTCATTGCCGTCGAAGGTCTCCACACTAGCGCCTTCGTCTACTGCGGTAAAAATATCATCTTGCTGTCGGCAACGTCCTACCCGTTTCTAACTGCTATGAAGGTACCATCGTCTGTAACGTCGAAGAAAAAGTCGGTGAAAACGGCTTCGTACTTCTGGCAACTAGTACGTCACCGTTATTGGTCGCTCTCCGGATGGGAAATGTTGCTAAGCACTATATGTATGTGTCTTCCTTGAATATCTTTCTGTCCATTTCTGACATTATATAACATATAAAAGCTGGCCTTGCACTCGTAGTGTACGAACCCCGTTGATCACCCTCATGGTGATGGCAACCACCAGCACATCGGTAAGGCATCGACCATGGCCCGCTCTGCTGTCCCGGTTAGAAAGTCGGACTTGTTGCCGCACATCAGGTAAGCTTATCCTCTACTTCGTAATTTTATTATATGTAATAACTCACAATCGCAATAGACTGGCCATGGTATRGTCGAAGTCGAGGAAGTATACAAACCTGGACTGGGACTAGATGGGTGGAACAGAACAGAAAGGATTTTCATCTGTTGTTTTTTTATGCCCTCATCATGTACCTGCCTTTTTACACCACATATCAAAATTTCTGTATGCAGACTATTGCGTATTGCGTATGCCAATTATGTCCCTATGTCCCATCATCGATATCTCTTATCTGTTTTCGTTGCATAGACAAAGACTCGTTGACGTCGGGTGTTAAGAAGCAAACTCAAAGTGACAACACTCACCTGAAG
>RCHF01003921.1:0-18109 GCA_003987895.1 Neonothopanus nambi | reverse complement strand
GTATCGATGTGGACGAATAAAGACTGGCAATTGACCGGTACGAAATAAGATAGACACGCCACTGCATGTGAGCGCATTTTTGACGACGGGTGATCAGCGAGGGCCAAGAACTTAGGTATCATGTAGTCCAAAGGTCGAGTTCCACCAATCTCGACGTCCAGTTTACGTGGATAATCTTCGCAGGCCTTTTCAAGCACATTTAAGGCAGCCTTGTAACAATGTATGTTAGTAAATCGATAAATGAGCATGTTATTTCAGGGCGCACTTCTTGCTTGTCCAGATCTGAAAGATCTAGCATATTCACAAGCTGAGATAGACATTCTGGCCAATTCCTGGGCTCGAGCACACCAAGGAACGAAACGATATCGTGACCAGCGGCATTGCGAATCATCACAGATGAGTCATCGAAAGCCCGAAGTACAGCATCCTTCACATACTCCGCCACATTGGGAGAGGAGTTCAAAATTAGCCATACGTTGTTTTTCAACAGATATCCAGCAATTGTTCGAATTCGCTCCTCCTCCTGTGTCATGACAGTAAGGATATGAGCTAAGTAGGCGATATAGTCTGGGATGCGAGTAAAACTACTCAATTTCTAGATTTTAATAATGACAAGTAAATTTTTTTCCGTATTTTGCAAGTTTCTCGGTGGTGACTTACTTGTGTGATATTTCGTTGGACAGTGACATCCATATTTGTCGATTCATGTATAGTCGTCAAAATCTCCTGCAAGCCTGCAGGCTGAGGATTCCAGAGGGCCATATCCGGGAAATCGTCACAACTAGATAGAGAATCGATAAAGGGTCTGCTGGCAGCTAACTTTCTTTGTTGATGTTGACTAGGACATCAATCCACTGTACGTAACAATGACGGGCCACACGGTCCGGCCACCAAGAAATCTGCCCGTCTCGTTATTCATCCAATTACTCCGTTATAGTGACGAGAGGTACCGGGGTAGTATTCCTCATGAGTGGAGGCTTGTTGATTTGTCTCGCTGCTGTGGATGATGAAGAGCACGTACTGTCACTCTGTGATGGTAATGCGACGTTGCTGGGCCTCCAGGAGAGGTTTCTTGAGGAGGTTTCTGCGAGTCAGTAGATGTGAAATCTCATCGAACTAGATCAGCATACAAATTTCATGAAATAAACTAGTTATACTTCTCTTTCAAGAAACGCATGTGTGTAGCAGGGGACCCGGCCATTCCTCCTCCTCCCCGGAAGCCAACATTTTAACACTTGGACCCAAGCCTGAAGCCGGTTAATATACCTACCTGCCTACCGTCGAATTTGGCGATCTCGGATTCGGTGTTGAGCAGAGAGCCATGAATGCGAACCAGCACGATTTACGCCAGACGACCTTTTTGTTTGTCCCCTCATATGATAACACGGGGTCGAACTGCATAAGATACGGAGACATACGTATTCTTAAACGGTTCTGAAGTTGAACTTGATATCAGCATTGAGCAAGACGTTCACAAACGTGTGGGAGCAAAGATCCTATGTATAACAGGGATACGATGTTAGGACTTGAGAAAGAGGTTAACCCAATTAAAACAGGATCCCCGGTACGAGCAACGAGGGCGGACTCCGGAGATAGATTCAGCTGCTAAAAGATTGAGGTAGGTAGGTACCAGTAGGTAAAATAGGTAGGTATGTTAAATAAATCGAGGACCGACTGCAATCTCGGACCCACTGGCAAGCTCGTTGATGGAGTAATAGAGACCACTTACGGAATATGGCACCCTGATCTGTTGCGAGTGTCACGGTCGCTCGGGAGCTTAATTTACCGACGCTTATAGATCAGACATAAATTCCGTGTAGCATACCGAGGGGGAGTTATAAGAAATCCATGAAGGTGCTGGCCACAAAACGGAAATCTCCTCGCAGCAAGGGCGTCAACACACAAACTGGAGGGCGAGAGAAAGTGTGGAAGAGAAATGTAAAAAAAGTCTGGGCGACGTTGGCCACAGAACGGATGTCTCCTCGCAGCAAGGGTGTCGACACAAGCTGGAGGGCAAGAAAAAGCATGGAAGGGGGATGTAAAGAGAAAGCCTGGGCGGGTGTTGGTCACAGAACGGATGTCTCTTCACAGCAAGGGTGCCAACGCACAAACAAAAGGTCAAGAGAAAGCATGGAGGGGCGGGGCGGGGGCGGGAATGGAAGAGGGGAGGGGTTTAGACAAGAGTGTTAATGCACAAGAGAACAAGGGAAAGGATGGAGTAGCCTCGTAGCAGCTCTCACAGGTTCTCTTATAATATACGAGATTCGGCCGCCGTGCATAAGGACCCCCGAAAACCCACTGAGATGCCTAGACCGGTGCGGATATAAACTGAGGAAATTTTTGGTAATTTTCTGGGAGGTTTGGCCCGAATTCGGATAAAAGCACGGCCTTTCCGACTCTGGGGACCTTTTCCGGATAACGCACTTCCGGAGGTAGCTGACCCTTGCCTGACCCCATCCGCATAAGGAGAGCGATGAACAGGGTCACTGCCGGATAGGGGTTACTGAGAAGTTCTGATAATCTACTCGGGGTACTGTGCGGGTAGAAACAGACTTCCTTCGAGGCCTGGGGGAAGCCTGGGGTAATGTACGGATATCAATTTCCATTGGAATATACCTACCTACCTACTATTTTTGGATCCGGGTAACGGCCGGAGTTTCGAGTACCAGGCATTTTAGTGGGTTTTCGGGGGGTCCTCTTGCATATGACAGCAATGTTGAAGCTATACAAATACCAACAAAGAAGACACTCAAGGTCGCAACCCGTCACCTGCAGACTGCAGTTTCTTACTAATGCAACCGGCTGCAGTGAGCTTGTCGCACCAGCGAAACAAGCCGAAAAGCCGGCCGGCAAATTGCTTGTTCGGCCCGCGGCTGGCTTGTAACTTGAACTTGGCGAGATTTTCCAGTGCTTTTTGAAGTTTTACTCTCTTTCCGCTCGTTCTCTGTCCAATCTCATCTTGGTGCCTGCTCTCTGTGTGCAACGACGAGATACATGTTCTCCGTGCATAGCTCTTATGATCCCTATCATATCTCAGATCAACTCGACTCAAATGTCCACCACACGGTTCGGACTTCGTTATCTAATTGTAAATAGAATGTTTGTCTACTACATTGATGCTTAGACTTGCTCCCGGCAATTTCTTCTCTCCAGCAAGCCCAGCTTTTCAAAACTCCGAATATCCTCCCTCACCAGCCGGTGTTCCAGTTCGGCGGCGACCACAGTTCTTTGGCAATCATGTCTGCAAATCGTCCGTGGCCAACTGCTTCTTCTTCCTCCAACCAGGATATTGCTCTTCAACATGCTATGTCTTTCAGCGACGAATACGATGATGTCTCTGACCTTGTGGACGCCACATACGGTATGAATGGGCTTATACGGGGCAATTCCCTTTTGGTCGTAGGAGAGAGAACAATAAGACGCCGGAGCTCCGAGCAGTAGTAAAGGCGAGTCTCACATACTTTTTCATGATACTACCACAATAACTGGCAGGACTTGTACTCAGCTTGCGATCAGTGCAGAAAATCCAAGTGTAAATGCAAAAGATCTTCTCCAAATGAAAAATGTAAGAGTTGCAGTCGGCTTGGAACTTGTGAGTTCTTTCTTCGGTTTACGAAGTGGTGATTTGCGCTTCACTCCCACGAGCATGGATTGGAGCTTTGTGATACTCGCATATACTTCCATTTCGTATTGAGGCGCGCATGTTCACTTTCACCTTCCTTCATGAACTCACTAACTCCCTTCATATCACAGCGTGTACATTCCTCAGTCCCTCGCGGAAGCGTGGTCCCCCCAAGGGCTATCTCGATACAATCGAAGCCCGTCTCCATCAAACAGAGGCTCTTCTGGGCATTTTGCCTGCGTCAGGGGATTCTAGAGCTGAGACGATGCTTCGAGATATTTCTCAGGTAAGTTGAGGTATTTTGAACTAGAATACCTTTCTCTTTTAACTCCATCCATTCAGTTTTACACTAACTTCTCCCCTTTTTCTTCACGGGTTTGAATTCATTTCGTTGACAGCAATTTTTTCTTCCTTTCTTCTCTCTGGCCTCATTGTATCACACCTCTTACATTCATGTTACCTCTACAGGATCCACTGGCGAAAGAGATCATCGATCGCGTTGATAATTCTCCATATGGAGCAGAAGGGAGTAATAAAGGGAGCGAAAATGAGTTTGCAGGCAATAGTGGAAATAAGTTGCGTTACGGCAAAATTAAAGTCGAGCTGACACAGTAAGTTTCCCCGCCGTAACCACTTTCGCAGGCAGGCAGGAATGGAGCTGACAAAACTTCACTTTCAGTCCTTTGAATGAATGGCAGGATCGGGTCTCTGCCATGATCCGCTTCTTAGCGACAGATGGAAACGTAGGGAGCAGTGGCTATCCTGACTCTTCAACACGTTCTCCGGAGATACTTCTGGCCATACTGAGGACCAGCTCGAATGGCTAATCAATCTTCCTACAATAATGACAGGGACATAGACCTTTCTGATTGTAGTCTTTAACCAGGCCGGAGGCAGTGACGAAGAGTAGATAGTCCCAATGACCACCTCACTACTGGCCGGAATTAGGAACAGGGTAGTCATCAGCCTTCCTTGGCTTCTATTCTATGCCACCTATCTTGACCCCAAAGTTGCTTAGTATCTCTTGTTCCTCGCTGACACTCGCAAGGACAAAATCTATTGAGCTCTGGCCTCTGCCAGGAGGGAGTACTCAGAAGAGGTGCTGGCGGAGGTGACTGCTAGCAGTCCCTCCAGTCTTGTCTTTCTGTTTTCAAGTATTTGAGCCAAATCATTCTTGCCTCGAGTTTCATTATTTAGTTTAGTGACATTGTATCACGGCTCAATGTCAATGTGTCTGTGCTGACATGCATATGGGACATGGTTGATAGGTAAGCTGATTTACAGAACAAAAATGTATTGTGTAGAGCATTCCCCCAGATGATATGCCTAGTAATTCAACCGCGGAAACCCCGAGCCCTGAGATATACCATGCAATTGAAAAAAGAAAATGTAACAGGTGAACGTTGAACTGCGATCAAGAAGGGGGTGGGAAGTAAAAGTGAGCAACGAAAACAGGAAGAAAAAATGGACATAGTGGTATCATCAAAGAAGGTAAAGAAGGGAATCTAGCAACCAGTAATCCCTGCCAAGAAATCTCTTACACGATAACACACTTCCCGCCACTCTTCTTTCCTTTCTGCTTTGTTGGGCCACTAGGTAGCACTTCTATGTTTCGTGTCTGTCGTAGTGCACGAACTATGTTCGTAAATAAGCGCTCAACGTTTTGTGCTGTTTTAGCCGAGGTTTCGATGAATTCGCATCCAAACTGCCTTGCGAGCGCCGCTCCCTCTTCTTGTGATACTTCTCGCTCGTATGTCTTGTCACATTTGTTTCCGACCAGCATAAAAACTGGGTCCCCCCTCTTTACTCGTCGCATTGACTGACGGAATATCTCAAGCCGATCAAATGTCGAGCGCGACACAATAGAGTATACAAGAATAAACCCTTGTCCCTCCCTGAGGCAGATGGCATGATAAATGTCAAGTCAGGGTAGAACAATAGAGGAGAGGATGAGACTCACCGGACCCACTGGTCCCGTAATGTGGTGTATTCCTCTGTACGAAAGAAGAGTCACATCAGACACGGTGCCACGTTGGAGATAGGCTTCTGCTCACCCTGCCCTGCAGTGTCGATGACCTCAACGAAGCACATTCGATTATCCACTATCAGTTGCTTTCGGTACGCATCTTCTATCGTCGGATCGTAAGTCTGACGAGATGGGAAGTGAATTAAGGGATTTTAAGGGGTACGAAAAAGAGCAGAACGCACTTCTACAAGATTTTTAAAAAGACAGCAAGTCAGAGGTAGGAGAGATATGAATTGATCGTAAAGTGTGCTTACCAACGAAACAATTGAGTGTGAACTTGGTAACCGACGGGTGAGAAAAGGATGAGGAGAAGAAGGATGAAAACATACCTGAACAGCCAAGGCTGTCTTACCAACTCCACCATCACCAAGGACAGCTACTCTCCAGGTATCCATTTCTATGAGACAGCAGATGGATCAGTGGGCGAAAGTGAGATGTGAAGGTCGACATAGATACCTCAGAAAGGACAAAGGGGAAAGAAAAGAATTGGATACGGGGTGGAAGGGAAGATGTTGAATAAGCAGGAAGAGAGCGAAGTAAGGTTATGAAATAGTGGCGGTCAGAGTGGCGATCAAATGCACGGTCAAGAGGATGATTAAAAGTTGTGGAAAATTTATGAATCGACCTTTTGATCGTGTTCAACTCTGACCAGGACTGGCTGAGTATGTAATATATAGACTTAAAGCTTACTACCGCTTTGGTTGGTGCTTAAAGGTATATGAAATGGTAAGAATACGACGCAAGCAGGAAGAAAAATACGGCGTACGTGGTATCGATATCGCGGTGATACCGCACTGACTTTTGTTGATAGCACTGGTCAGGCACTGGTCATCCGGATCTCCGGGACCAACACTCGCTCTCCTCCTCCGCCGGGTCCGGCCCACACTCATTCTCAACACCAAGGCCACTCTGTCTCCCGCCACCCGCTATCACCTTCGCACTCTTACCACCCAAACCCAGGGGAGCGTGAAAGACAGAGAGAGATGGCGACGTATAATATACAAACCCGCAGTGCTACTTCGCTTGCTCGTCTCCAATCCGGAAATTCTCATTCTGATGCCCATTCAAATCCTCTTCAACCTCATGCCCATCAACCTATTTCCTCGCCCGCGTCCCTCTCTCATACCCATCATGATACCCATGCAGCACATATGTCACTTACTACTCTAGTACATGAGTCGCTTGCACAAGCGCCACTTCATCCTCCGAAGAAACGTCGGCGTGCAAAACGTATGGAGGAAGAAAGGATTGCGTATTTGAGGCAGGATCCTTATGTTGCCAAGTTCGAACCTTATAGAGTTCTTTGTGGGAGATGCAATAAGTGGATTAGACTCAGGTCTAATTCGACGTATTGTAGTATTCCGTGGGATGCGCATAGGAAGAGTTGTTTGAGTAAGAAGATGTAAGTTTTGATTCTTTTCTACTCTTTTTCGTTTTGTGCTTATGGTCCTATCCGATACAGATCCAACAAAGAAGAACTTAATTCACATTTTGCGAAAGACCATGATATTCGCAAGTTTGATGCTGAGCGTGTGCTTTGTGCTGTGTGTGACCAGTGGATCCCGATAAACCCTGAAGACCACATTCAAGCCGTCCAGACATGGATTGCACATAGAGGAGAGTGTGTGAGGAGGCATGCGGGGATTGTAGCTTCTGGTGTTGGGCTAGGGGGAGGAGCGGTAGGAGCTTCGGTTGGACGCAGTGGGAGTTCAAATCCTGCGCAGAGGGCTACGCATATGATGTGTGTTTTTCCTTTTTTCCCTTTTTCCTATTGGTGTTTTTTACGGAGGTTAATTGGAAGCTATATGCATTATAGGCCACTTCAAGGGTCCCCTGTCCCGTCTCCCTCAATGGCTGAAGATCAACGAGATAGACATCACACTCATGCTATGAGTCGTTCCCAACATCTACCCCTACACTCGTTCCAGCCGGGTCACCCTCATGAAAACCTCCAGGAAGATGTTTCTAGTGAAGGACCGGGACTTTCAAGTTCGAGGTCTTCGTCTGGGGGTATTCAGATCAAGGAGCAGGAAATGGATGAGGATTTACTTGTACCTGTTGGTCCTCCAAGGACAGATGGGGTGGATACCTGCGATGAAGGCTTCGATGCGGATGTCGACGCAGACGCTGATATTGACGCTGATGGAGATCCAGATGTTGGCCCTCTCGTCGCTTCTGCTTCTGACTGTGAACGTGAGCGTGAGCAGGAGGGTAATCCTAACGGTCGATCAAAAAGTATCGAGGGGTATCTTAGTACTCCTCGTGGGATGATTTGCCATTCTCGTTCTTCCCCTCCTCCTCCTCAACAGCATGCCCCGATGCCTGCTGAGCTTCTCCAGCAGCAGCAGTGGCCTCAACAACAGCGTGGAGAGGTGATTTCTTCGTCTACTGCAGGTATATTTTCTCCTGGCCCTGCACATGAGTCACGTAGACGGACTGCAGAGCAGCGTGCGGCAACGTTGAGGGCGGATAAGCTTCTTAAGCAGGTTGAGGTGAATAGGGTGTTTTGTAGACTTTGTGAGAAGTGGGTTCAACTTCGGCAGGACTCGAGTTATTGTGCATATCCGTGGTTGCAGCATCGGGGGAAGTGTTTGGCTAGGTAGCGAGTATTTTGCCCTTTCGTATATTATTTCGTGCATTGATGATGTTGATTTAATTATAGTCAACGTCTGCGTCTGGCTCAGAAAGCTGTTGAGATTGCTGAGATTAAAGCTCCAAGTCGTCGAACAGCTGGACTTCCATATGGGCATGGTGGTGTACCTCCCTCTCTCCCGCCTATGACACACCATCGTGAGGATTCGCACGTCCCTTCCCCATCCCATGCCCCATATCGACAACACCCAAGCCATGGACCTTTCTCCGCCTCGAAGCACGGGCAATATATCCCCTATCCGTCTTCGATGAGCCGATCGTCTCAATACCCTAGGAACTATGTCCCTGGGAGAGATCAAGATGACGACGAGCTCATGTCTGACGGTGAATTTCCGCCTTTGGGTATACCTGCGGGTATGCAAGTCATGTCTATGGTTCATATCAAACTCTCTGATGAGGAAGATTTTCCTGAAGACCATCCCGATTATTCACGGTTCGGTCAGATCTCCCACCAACGCGAACGCGAGCGTGAGCATGTGGGTTCGATCGGGTCAGGAGATGAGGAGTTTGTTGTGAATGATGGGGATCATAATGATGAATGGTTGCCAAGTCCTTCGATGCATCGATTGAGGTCCCATTCACAGACAGGGAACCTTTCTTCTACGGCTGTGCCTTCTAGGACTCAGTTTCAGTCTCAGAAGATGGAGTATGTGCAGAGGGAGGGTAAACAGGGTAGGCAGGGGATTTCGTTTGCCTCGGGTAGGCGACAACAGGAGAGGAGTTGGAGGCATGAGATAAATAGTGGTGCTGCGAATTCTGGGGATGAAGCTGATCCTGACGAAATGCAGGGGGTCGGGGATGAGGGTGTGGTTGGAACCAGGGAACATCAGATGCGTCGAGATGAGGATGATGTTGAGATGGACGTTGACGGAGAGGATGGGAATGGTGATCTCGAGGTATGTCTTACACGTCACATTTTCGGATGAGTTTTGCTCTAAAATCTGTTATCTTATTACAGCCTTCAAACCGATGGAGGTCCAGACACCGCGATCCACATGGTTCAACTAATGCGTGCTATTCCTCCCGTACACGTTACGTTGGACCTAGCGGAGGACCTCATCCTTCTCAATGCCAACATCGACTCGTAGCTGTTCAATCTCGAGGGGGAATTACACTACCACCACACGCCAGTCCAAGTGGGCATCCTCCCCAGCATCAGCACGGATCCCGTGATAACGCGTACGGACCACGGAGTTCGAGGTCCCATCAACTTCATGATACTCCTTATGTACATGTATCATCCAGAAGTCATACCTCGGCCTCATTTGCGGGGAATATCGCTGGTGGGATACCAAGGAAGGCTAGGGTGAGCTCTGGAAGAACGTTGGCCGATTTAGACTCCGATACTGGAAGGTTCGTTCGATTCGTTCTCATGCTTTGCTTTTGCTACGCAAATATACTAACTATTTCTATTTCTCATATCTAGGAAACAATTCGTCTCACACTCAATCTCCTACCTCTTCCAAACGACTTACGAACCTTCCGATGACCTATCCATCTCGGCTTTGCTTACTTATCTTAATGCGGCGATGCCAATCGACAAACACGAGGATTTCGATACCGCCGAGGTAGTCCGAGCTGTTGCGGCGCTTCAACAAATGGGGAAGATTTTATTCGAGGGCGATTTGGTTAAGAGAATTCGGAACGAGTAAGAGTTTGAGGAGTTACCTTCTCGAATTTCTTCTTGTCCCCGGATTCCCGAATTTCGCTTCGAGACTTTTTTTTTTGAGTTTGAACTTTGACGTTTTATTCTCTACTTTGTATCCTGTAGCCACCGTGGCGGCGGCGGCTTCTTCATGCCATGCACTGCTTTCTTGTTTGACACTGATTATTTCGGCATAACTACAACTCCCGGTCCCTGTATCTTTTGCTTCGTTGATGTCTGTGTATTTTACCTCATTTTTGCTATTGTTTTTGTTTTCTCGCATCGTTGCTCTATTCTGTCTTGTGATTGCTTCGCTCGCCCTGCAATGGTAGATTATGCATCCACACTCCTCATGCTGTTCCACATTCAGTAGACTAAAGATTCAGATTCGATTACGATTACTGCATACCTACTTACAATAGACCTCTACCGATGGTGTTCAAGATGTAATAAGCTTGTTAAAGGTCAGAAAAGTTACATCTTCACCACTCAAGGGTGGAGGGAAATGCATACGAGAAAAAGACACCCTCCCTCGGGCATGACACCAGGGGTAAGGTGAGTACACAAAAAAGTCCCGGGGGGCACCCCCGACCCTTATATGATGGCCGGGGATGGTGGGTAGGGTTTTTTCCCATTCGGAACGTCATATGCTAGAACATGAATTTGTCCTCATTGATCAAGAGTTTTTTTCCGCCCTCCTTCAAAGCTTTCGTAATGGACTTGTAACCTTGCTCGTTCGTCGTGTACTCCAGAAGACCGTCAATGAGGTGGTCAAGCGTGAGCTGACGATGCTTGTCAGATCCATGTTCGAGAACTAAACAGAAAATGTATGAACGAGGCGGCAACAAGAATCTGTAATTTAACTTACTGTGTTGAACACAATACAAGCCCCATTGGTTCTTAGCCACCTCGCTGAACACCACGGAACCCTGGTTGAGCAATTCATCAACGATACCATCTTTGGCGCTATCCTCGAGGTTTTCGAAAGCATGCTACATCGATGTGAATTAGTGTCGTATCTTCGTAGAAAGAACAGGCATACTTGAAGAACCAACGAGCCAGTCTCATGGCAAGCAAGCGCTGCCCATTTGCCTTTGAGAGATTTATTGACGCTAGAAATAAAAAGAGCGCGTTGGTGACTGTGGCTTAATACAACAAGCAGAGAACTCACTAGGCAAAGATAGGGGGCGCTGGAGGTGTCCAAGAGAGTTCCATAATCTAGTGAAAAATACGTCATGAGCAACTGTCTGTCAAAGGGAAAAAAGGTACATGCCTTGCTCCAAACATGACTTGCATGTTTATTTACTAGAGTCTGGGCAGGATCCCCCAGCAGTAACTCCGACACGATGAGCAGCCTGACGTCTTCTTCGCAGTCGAGTGCTTCTTGAAGAACATGGCATCCGTAGCAATTAGTAGCAAGGTCGACGACGCGGCCCCTGGTCAAGAATAGGATCAGTTTGAGTCGAACTTGAATTGAAGCAACAGAGAGAGAAACGTACTTCATGCACGAAACAATCTTCTTCCGTTCCTCGGGCGTTGATGCAGCTTCCAAACAGTGTTGTACTGCCCAATTTCCGAACCTACGACACCACAAAATGGAGATGGTTGGTAAAACCGAATATATGCCTCGTAACAAAAGACCAACCTATGAGCCATCACCTCAAAGCCCCTCGCGCAGATTGCATCGACGATCTTGACACGTTCGGGTGCGTCGGCCACCTTCAGCCTCTGCTGGAGGAAAATGCTGGCCTGCTGATCAGAAGATTTGATGATCCTGGAAACGAAAGAAGGATACGGTGGCGAAGAAGACGGGTGAAGCAAAGACAGAAAGTTGAAAGGCTGTTCGATGAACGATGTGAGCGTGACCCTAACATAGTATAATTCCAAGCTTACCTCATGACCACTCTGAGTGGGAGACCGTTGGCTATGGTTGAGAGAACTCAAGGACGAGGATTGACGCTGGTGCTGATGATGCTGTGTTTGCTGGGGCTGTTCGTGCTGACTTCCCGAGAATGTACTCGTCGTTGACGACGATGGAAATCTCAACGATGGCGGAGGTGCATGGATAGAGTCTTCGAGCCCACCAGTACTAATACCGTAGCCCATAAAGCCCGACGATAGCCCAAGACCCATACCAAGACTGCCTGCATTGTGGGAAAGCGCGACGCTACCGGAAACGGAATGAGAAGGCAACAGAGAACTCTGGGTCAGAGAGTGCCTCAACGGATCGTCCGTTCTCAGCCGGTCTCCGTTCGAAGAAGCTTGATGAAGCTGCTGCTGGAGTTGAGCAGGCGAAGAGGGGTGCAGGGACGTAAGGGGCTGTGCCGAGATGACTTGTGGAGGTATTTGCCAGTCCCCGCTCAGCGTTGTGCCGGCGCGAGGCCCTTGCAAAACGACATCTCCATCTGAGCGGCGGGAAAGAGCGTAGTGAGCAGAGTGGTTGGAGGTATAGTGCATGCGTTCCTGAGGGAGCGGAGCAGAAGGAGAAGAGTGATAAAGAGTGTAGGGCTGAGGAGGAGACGATCCCGGGATGGTAGATGCCACAGGAGAGGAAGGCTCGTGGAATGGCTTGAAGATGGGAAAAGACGAAGCAAGTGATGTAGGTGAAATTGTAGAAGAAGCAGGGATCGCAGGAGCATGGGTGTGTTGGATAGTAGCGGAAGCATGAGTTGGATAGTAGCGAAAGCGTGAGTTGGAGAGACTCGCGTAGTAGGCGATCCAGGCTCGAAAAGCAACGAAGAATGCGGCATATATGCGGATCCTCGTGCTCCAGGAGCCATCAGGTCGTATGGCGAGTTCAGCTGTTTGCCGCTGACGTCGAAAGATCTAGCAGGAGAGAGGTCGGTGGGGGTAAGAAGAGCTGAAGAGATCGA
This sequence comes from Neonothopanus nambi, assembly GCA_003987895.1. Lineage (NCBI taxonomy): Eukaryota > Fungi > Basidiomycota > Agaricomycetes > Agaricales > Omphalotaceae > Neonothopanus > Neonothopanus nambi. The sequence continues at coordinate 5,291 of RCHF01003921.1, read as the reverse complement.
AACTGGGGAGAAATCAGGAAAGCCGGGAGAATTGTCGAACATGAAATTGAGCGGCTGTTGCTGCTTCGCATGATATGGGTCAGGTGAATTGAGATCCAGGGTACGTAGTACTAGTAATTGCTCGACGTGCTGTAAGCTGCCGTCAGCAAAGGTATCGACGAAGTCCAACCAGAAAACCACTTACAGTCTTGTCGAAATCAGGCGTTACATTTTTCCTCCCATCCCCAATGGCGCCGATGCCACTGGCCTCCTTCGGGCCTGAGACGCGTGATGATGGGCCCTGGCATGCTTGAAGAGTTCTTCGCAGTCGAGTGCTTTTCGAGGGACGTGGCATCCGTAGCAATTGGTAGCAAGGTCGACGACGCGGCCCCTGGTCAAGAATACGTTCAGTCTGAGTCGAACTTGAATTGAAACTGACAGAGTCCAAGTTGGGAGCCTGCGTCACGGACGGGCTGGCGTTTCCGGCTGAGCCCTTTGTGGTTCCACGCATGCTTGCGGCGCCGACGCGCCGTGTAAACTTCCTTCCTTCCGGATTCCATTTCGAAGGTTCGTGTTTCCGTCCTTCGAATCCTCCACCCGCCACTCTTCTATGGATCTTTTGTCATCCTGTTCGTCTTTTGGACATCATCGGCACAGTCCCCTTCGCATTCATCTCTTATGTTATTGTGTTGCTTTCGTACTAATACACATTCCTCACAGGATCCACCCTTTGGATTATGCAAGAGGCCAGCAAGAGGCTCGATGTTCCGCATCAGTTGAATGTCCTGTTCCTTCAGCTAAAGTGCTGCCTACCTCCGCATTCGTTCCGCGTGTCTCGACTACGGTCTCGTATCCCTCTCATGCTCCTCGTGCGCGCACCAACTACTCAACTCTCAACTCTCAAACCATTCATCCTATGTGTCATACATGAATATAATCGATGGGAGTGTAGAGCGGAGACATGCTGGGCATTTTTGAGCACGGAGAAGCTCGGTGGATCGATGGAGCGGGACTTGGGATACGATATGGCGAGCAGACAACTATATCTATCCCTCAAACTGCCGATCCAGCTGGGAGTAATACTAGTGCTGCTGGCCAAGGATAAGGGGTGTTATACAAGCGACGCCGAAGCAACCTGCTGCTATGTGGAGTCGCCACAAGGAATTTGACACGACAGGAGAAACAGGCAACTGTTTGGGCTTCCCGGGCCAGAGAAGACCCACGGTGTGTCACATTGTACTCTCAAAATATGACGAGAAGTTGACAAGCCGTACGATATAGCTTTCCCGATGATCTATTTGCAGATCCCACTCCCTCCCAAGCTCCCACTATTTCCACCATGCCTGAGTGAGTGATCATCTTGGCAGTATACTCGCTCCTCTTCTGATCGTGTTGGTGTAGACCTGAAGTGACTGGTGAACCAGAGCAGGTCTTGGAGGTAGCTCCCCCGGAACCACAAGTCGTCATTATCATGATGCCGCTGCAGCCTCTCTAAGAGGTAGTCACAACAAGGTAATTATTCTAGTTCTCACTCACTGGTGGTGTCGTTCAACTCATTTGCTGCTCAAAGCAAACCTATTCGTATTTATGGTCCTTCCGCTAGCGGGAATCTTAGCGAAGCATACCATCAATCAGAGACTAAGTACGTGGCTCACCGGGTTCTTCATAATTCTTGACTAATTTTTTTTTTTGATATGACTGTGAACGGAAGCCGCTCTTACATACTCAAGATCCCCCGCTGAGCGCTCCAATCGTATCTCCAGCCTGGGACCTCACTCCAGCATGCAATGGAGACTACTCCATTGCAATATTCCCTCTATTTCCCAAATCTTCTCGACTAACTCCTCCACACCTGTTCCTTGGTCTCGAATAAAGACGGCTGCTACTGTGGCACAGGCAGCGACGTCTATGCCTCATTTTCATCATCTCGGCTGGATAGAATATCCACTTCCTGATGCGACGGTGTATCATAACCTTGCGCGTTACGACCAACATCGACTTGCGGAGCACTCGGGAGCTTGACGCTGTTATGAAGTATTGAGAGCATCGCAAGGTTCTATTGAGAAGCTGGATTGACCGTAAGAGGCGACGGCTGAGAATTACTCTGGGTGTAAAAGGGTGCGAATGATGGTGCGTTTTTTTTGTTTCGTGTTCTCAATATAGAACCAACGTTCGATTTTTCATACACGAAAAGCATTGAATATGGAACATGCTACTGGGCATTCATGGAAAGGCATCCGGCTCATGCTACTTTGCCCGTTAACGCTCGTGTTGAAGCAATGGATGTGCTTACATGGGCCTGGTCAGGTATGTCCATCCGTCGTCCTTTGTTGAACGTTGAACTGATATTGTGATTCAGACCATTTATTACCCTCAGAACCACCGACTCCACCTCTGTTTACGCAGGAGGAATGTCAGGAGATCACAAACGATCCTCGTCCGTTTGGAGGTGAGATTCCGGTGCCACTTATTCCATAGTGTTGGTTTTCTGAATTTTACCCGCCAAGACAACTCGAGGAATTCTCACGTCCAAAGTGTAGTGCACAGTCGAATCTTGCCTCAGATTTTTATGTGCGATAGATGGGAGTGCTAGGAGGGTTCAGAGGTGTCCTACTTCAATATTGCTTCTACGAAGATGAGCTTGGTCCAATGTATGCCACGTGTTCTCGCTGTATTTATACATTCTGCCGTGCATAGTACGTATCAATCTATCTTCCTCATTCCGTAAACCAATAAGATAACTCGGAATTGGATTTATTGTGAGAGTTGCAAAATTTCCAACAGAAGGTAAGCCGTTAAACATTAAACCGTCGATGGTTATTGTGCGCGGTTAATGACGATGAGCGTGCCGGAATCATGAACTTCGCCAGTCTCTCGGTGTACCTTGCGCGTGCCAACGACATTTCTACCCCGAGTTTACAGGTGTAGGATTGGCTCGTTCTTCGTCGCGATATCAGGCGATACACAAGCCAATCCATCCAAATCCTTCAATGTCCAGCTCGTCCTTCGCTTTCTTCGTCTCAGCATGCATAACGCCCTTCCTGACCAGCGGGGTTCGTTATGTCGTCGTCGTCATCAATACCGAAACCCCCACCACTACACCCACCATGCACGAATACATCACAATACCGGACGATAGAATGTTTTCATTGGGCCAATAAAGACGGGTCGCCCAGCATCATTCATGAGTTGTGCTACAAGATGAGGGAAAAGATACAGCAGAGAAAGATGCAGCAGAGAAAGGATGCCAGATGGAATATTCGGATTGGGCAGCTTTTTGCCAATCTCTATCCTGCATTTCGTCACCAAAATCTTTCTCTAATAACTGATAACCTTTCCTCCAATACCCTCCCACTCCCACTCCCCCACTCTCCCCCTACGAGACCATCCAACAAGACAACACTATCTCTATCCCTCCTGCCACCTCTAGTGTCGCGCGCGCGTCTAGGAACCAAAGGCGAGGTCGAATACGACAATCCAGGCGAAAGCGGTGCGACTCTTCAGCGAGGCAGTGGTGCGGTGAGGTGAGGTCCACTACCACTGAGATACGCCGGAAAAAAGGATGAAGGACTGCCCCCAGATGCGCTACTGGGAGATAACACTCCTATGCCTCTGACCAAGTCGTTGGTGGCAAGAATATGAGAGGGTTCTACGCTGGGTGAGTCCGTGGCGAGAGAGGAGAGGGAGAGCTGATCTGGGTCCAGAAGAAAGCAAGCCGGTATGAAATAGGAGGGAGAGACACTTCGAAGCGATGTGGCTGGCAGGAAAGGGGGAATGGATGTACATAGTAGCACCAAGTGAAACAGGTGAAGTAGCATGTGATACCGGAACGCCAGTTGTAGTAGGGGTGCCGTTTGTTGCAGTCGAAGAAAGAGGGGAAGAATGGAATGTAGAAGGGTGGTTAGCAAGGGAGTTCCTAGGGAAGCAGGGACGCTTGAGGCGCCTGCAGGCACGCGAGCAGTCGAAATCTTTAGAAGAGTCTTCTCCCTCGTTATCGTTGTATCCTCCTCTCCCGCACCTCCACCATCTCCACCACGCTTCGCCCCTTCTTCTCCATCCGAACCCTCGACCGAGGAAGTTGTCGAGAAAAAAGAAGTAGGGGTGGCGACAGAAGGAGGTGTGCTGTCACCGCCTTCAGTAGAAGCTGAGGCAGCAGTCAAATTAGGGGTGGTGGTTGTCGCACGCAGTGGCGAATAACCCGAGTCCACAGATCCCGGGTCTGCAGAGTACAGAAGGCGTTGACACTGCTTGTCGATAAACAAGTGTCGAGTTGGTCGACGTCAACATAACAGATAGCTGCTGGTTGGTATGAGATAAGACACCCGGAATGCTAAGCAACAAGGTCGTATGTCCCAAGTTCTTTGACCTGAAAGGGCTGGGTGGACGACTCCAGAAGTTGCCTATAGGCTCGTCCAACCACTGCTCCTGCCATCACAACGAGGAAACACCGGAGACGCAACGGAGATGTGATCAACAGCGAGGTCGAAGTCTTGCATGCCAGCAAGTGCACCGGCGGTGCTTTCGAGAACCGAGGGCCCAGGCTATTCAGGCTGTTGGGCCGTCTTTTGTCTGGAGATCTGGTGGGGATTTGGACGGTGAACACGCGACGCGGCTTGACTCGGACTGAGGAAAAGAGGTCGCGATAAGAGAGGATAGCGTTCGAAGATGGAGGAGGAAGACGAGTGACTAGGATAGGAATAGATGGTCAGAAAATAATTAAATTGTATGGAATCACTGAGTTACTCACCAGGACGTAGGCGAGCATAGTATTAAAGCTGGAGATTTTGAGCCGAGACTTCCTGTTTGCGGATGCCATGAATGTGTGACCTGTTCGCCGTAGTAGATGACCTGGCACTTGCAAGCCGCTACACTCGAAGTTATATGCCAAAGCTCAGCAGAATGATGCGGTTAGTGAAGAAGAGTTGACAGCTTTAAATAAGAAAATTTTCTTCAGATTGAGGAAGATATGAGGTAAAGACGAGACGCACGATAGAAAGCCTCTGGTAAGCTTGTCAACGACATCCATCTTCGAAAGAAAATAGTCGTAACCACGAATAGTTATCACCACCAAAAAGACTATAAATTTCTTGAACTCTTTTTCAGCCCACCGGCATTTCGACATGAGTAAGATCCAAAAGGTGTGAAGACAGTCAAGGACGTCGCTACACAGTTGCACAAAAAGGACAGAATGAGTATTCAGCGACAAGAAGCTTATTAGAAATGTTTACATTGCCATATTTTATCATTCACGTTTTCAGTTCCCTTCACTGAAGTCTGAGCACATCAATGTCGTTCAAAATGGTCAGATCATG
>RCHF01003920.1:0-15700 GCA_003987895.1 Neonothopanus nambi | reverse complement strand
CATAATTTTCTCAGATTTTTTGGAATTTATTCTGAGTGTGGGAAAAAGCACTGGAGCAGTATTTTGCTATTTGTGGGCTTGTTTTTGCTTGTTTTGCACTGCCACTTCACACACCATATCCTATTAGTGTTACCAGACCCCTGGAAATTTTTTCAGAATTTTTTTATATTTTCATGTAGAAAAAGTGCCACATCTCAGCGAGTTTTTTGTATTTTCTGGGCACATCTTTGAGTATTTTGCACAGCCACTTCGCACAGTGTGTTCTATTAGTGGTGTGCACCCATGGGAATTTTTTCAGAATTTTCCGAATTTTTTTATGATGTATCATTCAGAGTAGTGCCAGCTTTGACATTTGATGGATTGATGGCTAAAAAAGCACCCAAAAATGCGTAGTAATACCCTACCTAACCAGTTGATTATGTAATAACCAAAAAAAGCGCCCAAAAATACCTGAAAAAGCAGACCTACTAACTGTGGGAAAAAGAGGAATCTAAAGCGGACCTGTAGTCTGCCAATAGACTGTGGGAAAAAAGAAATGCTAAAGCGGACCTGTAGTCTACCAATGAACTGTGGGAAAAGCATACCTAAAGTGTATCTACTGACTGTGGGAAAAAATAAAGCTAAAGCGGACCTGTAGTCTGCCAATAGACTGTGGGAAAAGCATGCCTAAAGCAGGCCTGCTGACTGTGGGAAAAAGGGAAACCTAAAGCGGACCTGTGCTACTCCAAAATAATTTTAAACTCAGCCAGATGCCGGAGTTTGGCCACTTTGGTAAGCAGAAACCTGCCAGATCCTCTAAATAGACACCCAGCTGGGGAGACTGAGGGAGGTTCTGCCTCCAAAGTCCAAAAGAGCCAAGACCTCTCACAACAAGTCTGATGCATCCTCCACTTCCAGTACTAGCCAGACTTAGTTCAATTTTAGCACCATACTTCCCTATCCATGTATATATCTCAATAACTAAACTTGGTAGGAAATGTTGGTTCCTAAGATTCCCTATTCCTTTCCTACTTCCAGTGCTAGCCAGTCTTAGCTTACCTTTTGTTCCATTTCAGTATGTTTCTCTGTAAAGCCTTCAAGGCAGATCCAATGGCTCTCTTGCCAAGCTAATCACCTGAGACATGATAATCAGCCAATCAACTCACATAATATGCTAAGTTGCTCACTCAAGGCTACTAATAGCTCAGTCAGAACCAGTGGCTCCAGTGCTATCGTTACAAAATGAGCAACTTCCGTCGGAAAGGTTGGCTCCAGTGCCTGCCAGCACAAATTGAGCAACTGAACATCAACCAAACAACTCACATGAGATGTTCAGTTGCTCTCCCTGTGCTGTATCCATTTGATTTCAGTTGGAAAGATTGGGTCCAGTGCAATGCTAACTCTTGGGCCACATTAATTAGCAACCAAACAAGTCACATGAGATGTTCAGTTGCTCAATTTCTTAGGATGTGCCCAGATCTGATATTTCCAATTGATTGGAAGCTTTGAATTGAACTTGATAGATTTTGAAGTGCATTGAGGAGATAGGTTATAATTATATAATATAAATTTATAATGTTTAATAGGATGTGTCTTACTAGGTTACTACTTTGCCAGATAGGGATTCCAAACAAGTCACGTGCTCAACCAAACAGATCTGAACATAACCTTATATGGGCTGCTCAAGACCACTGCTGTGTTCAATCTTCCCATGCTTTCTCTCTTGCTTTCAAACCACCACCATCTGCTTATTGTCCTTCAAATAGCTTTTGAAAGTAGGTCTTTTGATCTTTGGTGCACATCTGTATATTGATGAATGTCTCAGAACATCAATTATGTCTTTCCCTGTAATTCCTGCTGGTATCTTCGAAGTATGCAGGCATACTTGCCCACATGAAGCTGTGACTGGGAAGGTGCTCATCAAGGCTCTGTGGTACAGTCAGACTGGTAGAAGCACAAGGCTCCAAGATCATGTGGTAAAGGGTCTGCACTCCTACTGCAATGCTGCATGCCTGGAGTACAATGCTGAAGACAGGGGTTGTGGAGGTAAGAGTCAAAGCACTACTCAGTATGAGCACTGGGTGGTGTTATTTCAGTACTTCTTGCCACATTTTAAGGCTTACAAATGTCGAGAGAAGAATGTGAGGGGGAAAGCTTGGTATGTGTCAGCTCTCTGGGGAGTCCCTGCATTGCAGCCCTTCATTGACACAATTATCGCTGGAACTATTGAGCCACTGCCTTTTTTGATGTTTGTTGATGATTCAATAGGTCAGGGTAGGAGTGACTGGGCAGAGACTCAGTGGAAGAAGCAGTGGCCTGATATCAATGGCCCTAATCATGCTGTGCTCCCATTTGACTTGGACACTGTGAGTGTGGGTAGGTCTGCCATGGTAGGTTTTCCTGACCCTGTCCAGGGCATCATCCCTTCCCAACCACAGTCCCTACCGTTGTCCATTCCTGGTCTGAGTTCACTGTTGTTGCTATTTTCAATGCTGGGGGGACTTGGCCATGCTGTTCCAGCTGCAGGTTGTGGTGCTCCCTCCCTCCTAGTTCTGTCATCTTCTAGAGCAGGGGTTTCCTCTATGCCTTTTACTCATGCTCCCTTCTTGTCTGGTCCTCCCTTCTCATCTGGTGCTCCATTCTCGTCTGGTGCTTCCTTCTTGTCTGGTGTGGGGAGTGGTCACTGTGAATGTCCTGAGGAGGTTGATCAAGGTGATCATAGGGATCACTGTGAAGGTCATGATGCTGGGGAACACCATGACAGTGAGGAATGTCATGATTGTCCTGATTGTCCTGATTGTCCTGATCGTGATGAGCATAGTCATTGACACAGATCTTCTTCATGACACAGATCCACCTTGGTGTCCAGACCAGGTCCTTCTATGGCTTCCTCACCCCATGGTCTGGCATCACCTCCCAGTATCCCTTCACCATTGTCCTCCACTTTCCAAGTGGGAACTTCAGGTTTTTCATTGACAGCTTTCACTCACTTCCCCTCATCTCATGACCATACAGATACCTGTGATCATCATGAGCAACATCATGAGTGACACAGAGCTTCCTTGGTCTCTAGAGGAGATCCTGTGGCCTCTTCTTCATGACACAGGTTGACCTCTGACTCCAGAGTGGATCCTGCAGCTGCATTCTCATGGCATGGTCTGGAGTCTGCTCCCAGCATGCAGTCACTGTCTTCATCATGGCATGGTCTGGAGTCGGCACCCAGCATGCAGGCAGCAGCATCCTCCTCTATCACTTATTGCCAAAGGACTTCATCATTTTTGTCCATGTTAAACCACCCCTCAGGTTTCATTCCTTCTTCATCTCTCACACCTTCAACTTCTGCTTTTTACATCTCCCCTGCTATTCCATCTCAATCTCCTACAGCAACAGGTCCATATGCATCATCATCTTCTGCCTTTGGATTGGGTGCACCTCCACAGTCAATGGGGCCTCCATCTCAACCTCCATTGATGATGGGTTCATATGCAATGTCTTCCAGGGGACCCTTGGTGAATTATGAGAGCACTTCAAGCTCACCTGTGACTCCTCTCTCTCCAATGCAAAACATTCCTCCATCTTCACCTCTGTTGCCCCAGTCTAGTGGCCCTTTATTTTATTCAGTTCCTCCCCCACCTATTGCTCCTTCTACTTCAACCTTTGCTCACCAATGTCAGTCATCAAGTAACATTCAGAATGATCTGTACAGCAGGTTCACTGACATAACTTTGGAGTGTTCAGAGCTGGAGGAGGATGAGAGGTGGATGGCAGCAAACACCTTTTTTGCTGCCCCTCATACACTGTTTGTGCCAAAGCAGGTCCTTTGGGTCCTGGACTCCAGCAACCATGCACCTTCTTCTGTAATGTTGAGTCATGAGAAGGCAGACAAGTGGGCTGGTAATAAGTTCTACTGGCATCAGCTGCAGGTAATATCAGGGCCCTGGCTTCAATGTTTCAACTCTAGTCATGCACTTTCAAACTACTGTTCAATAAGGGTCTGTAGCGACAGAAAAGTAGATGTTATTGAATGGGAGTGGGTGAGTTTCAATTTATTTCTCTTGTACTTCATGTCTTTTCTATGTTACTGATGGGTGAGTGATATATATATTTTCTAGCTTGAAGTAGTGCAGGTGATGATCAACCAAGGGTGCAAAGTGGAGTTTGTGGAGGAGAAGGAGTATCAAAACATGGTGAAGGTGTTGGGATCATCTGGTATTGTGAGTCCTATGCTGCAGAAGGACACAATTTTCTACTATGATCCAATTTTCTGCAATGTGTCCTACTTGGTGTGAGTTTCTTCTTTACTTGTTTGTGCTGACACTGATATATTTTCCTGATTTAATTAAGGACAAGTGCTAGTTTCAGAGCTGGGTCAGTGGCACTGTTGAGGGCAGGTGTGGCAATCTGGCCTTCACCTTGGTTGGATTCTTTGTCTGTGTATAAGCTGTCTATATAAGTGCTTTTGAACAGGACAGTTCAGAAGGCTGGGGATTACACGTCGATGAGACAGAAGATAGACACCTTGGACAGAGCAAGATGATTCGTGCAGTCTGGTAAGTGGGTTGGTGAAGAAGGAGATGGTGTTAAACAACAATGGCCAGACTGGGATTTGAACCCAGGACCTCCTGGACATATACCAGGTGCTCTAACCACTGAGCTACCTGTCCATGGGTTCAACATAGTGCCAATGACCTCAAGTATCTGCCAAACATACACCCAATCCTGGGATCAAACATAACTCATTCTAGAGCTCACATATGCAGACTACTATCTTGGTCCATGCACAACCTATGTGTTCAGATTACATAATCCAACACCAACCAGTTGCCCAGACTCTCCAGTGTGTTTGGGACCTACATACAATGCTCAACCATGTCAAACTTTACTCAAGATGCACAAGCAAACACATCTGAACACAACCAAACACAACTGTACATAACAGAACACAATCAAACTTGCCATCCATGACAAGGCAGCTACATTGAGGAGTATCCAACCAGTTGCCCAAGCTCTCCAGGATGTGTGGGGCCTACATACAATGCTCAACATGGCAAAACTTTACTCAAGATTCACAACTGAACACACCTAAACACTGAATCCAACTAAAGGATTTTGAATACAACCTCACTACATTCACAAAACACAGTGCTCAGTTTTGTGAATACAACTGAAGACTTTTGAAGAACTTTGAATAGTACTTAAGTACTCCGAATACAACTAAAGGGTTTTGAATGGAATTGAAGCCTTTTGAATACATCTGAAGGACACTCAATACCACTTGAATACTTTTGAATACAACTTAAGAACTTTTGAATGCAATTGACCATTTTTGAAAGTACTTGACATGTTTCCAATACAATTTAGTTGGGAATGTTGGCCCCACTGTATTGAGGTGCTGAACATCCTAATGATGCAAACTGGTTTTGATACAATTGAACAATTGTAAAGGCCAAACTTTCTCAAAGCTCACTCACTATTGGAAATGGTGGGCCTGCCATGTAGAGTCACTGAAAATATTGTGAGGTCTAAGGATTGATCCCTCTATGGTAGATCCATAGGGTCCCTAGATGGCAGGTCCATAGAGTACACAGATGTCAGATCCTTAGGGTCCATATGTGGTGGATCCATAGGGTCCTCAAACAACCTCACACTAATCCTTGTTCAATATACTACAACCTGATACAAAAATCAAGTCAAGAAAAAAAACTAAATATCAATGTCTGTCTCCAGTATCTACAATTACACTACATGTACTCTTCTTAAACCCTCCAAGCTACCCAATTTCAAGCCCTCTACAAAAGCATTAGCTATTACAGCACCCAAAGCAGGATCTGCTCTGAACCAACCACACATCCTATGCTGGACTTCATTCAGGACATAGCAGTACCTGTTTTCACTATTCACCCATGCAATCCCAATATCCAACCTACAAAAAACTTTGTGGCTCACACATGCACCAAGCACGTTTTCTGGCACTGCACTACTATGCTGTTGTTTGTTGAGCACGAAAGTCTCCAAGGTCGCTTGACCTACGGAACTCCTATGGTATACCTTTGGGATAACGGTGCTCCACAATTATGCCGTCTCAATAAGCATCTCACTAAGCAGCAATACAATGCTGACTGACGATGTGAATGCGCTGACTGATACTGGGACGTTTCTTACTCATACTATGCAGTATGTTAGTAATACGTAGACTAGTTACTTAGTATACTCTAGCTACTATTATGGACGACTATGTTATACAGCTATAAAAGCCAGTATGTACTGTCGTAGATAGACAGAGACAATTCTACAGTTTCTACTACTGTCTTAGTCGCTTCAAGACAAGCTACAAGCCCCATTCTACGTGTAAGTGTTAGCTTAACGTATCCTGTGCTGAATATGCTGCGCAACAGGTTATGGGCCCTGAGTGTTTCCCCTTACACTCATTTCGGAACAGTTGTTGTGAGCCCAGCAGGACCTCTCAATTGATTGCACGAGAGAAAGGTTGGAGCCTCTTGCCGACCTGTTGTCCTTGTCTGGTTCAGCAGCCAACTGTTTAAGGTAACCCATAGCTTGTCTATGGGATTTGCGCTGGTTCTGTGATGTGTGCCTGGAGTTCCTGGCTTCTTGGGTAGAACCGTGTGCAGTTCGAAACTTTGTATATACTTCTTTTAATCTTCTCGAACCCGGCACTGTGGCCTTATAATGCCTGAGCCGAAGAGGAGTTCGTAAAAGCCGTAATGGGCTCTCCTTCCTGGTGACAACCGTCTGGATCACCCGGTACTATACTATTGTATGCCTAGCATGGTCATTTTTATATGATACTTAGATAGTATAGTTAGAACTCCATCTTATGACATAAGTCCTTTATACGTCATGGACAGATGTTGCCTGGTACTGCTTCTTGCCACGGCCTTCACAGGCTTAAAAATGCGGACAAGGCTCAATCGTGTGCTTCTCTATCAAAGATAGAGTTAAGCCGATTGGAATGCTATGCCATACCAGGGTGCATTCATAAATGACTTTCGAAGGTCATAAGAATTTTTGTATATACGTGAGAGTCCGGATCTGATGGTGACCGGATCTCCTGTCCCGAAGGAACCCTTGCACACACACATACACCAAAAACAAATACCGAAACGAAACGTGATGTACCGAAACACCGGAGACCTATAATCTGCCGCATCATAACCGCGATGCGAACGCAAATTGATCATTCAATTGCAGATAAAAATGTCTTCAAACCAAGCCTCCGGTTCCTCTTCAAATGGCGGCATCAATGCCGTCCCCATGCTCTCCCAGAATAATTGGACTATCTGGGAAAAAATGATGCAAGCGTATTTACGCATGCAGAAACTTTGGCTCTACGTTTCTGGAGCCAGACCACAACCCGCACCAGTACCAGGTGCAGGAGGAGTGGTCACAAACCAAGATGCCATCGATGCCTGGCTTGAAGCCGATGATCAAGCCACAGGCTGCATCTTGATGCGCCTGCCACCTAATTGGCACCATCACTCTCGTGATGCAACTACAGGCGCCAATCTTACATCGGCGCAAACTTGGGCCAATTTAGTGACCCAATTCTCTAGATCCGGGAATGCCAGCTTCTATGCCGAAACAATGGAAGCACTTCACTTCCGAATTCCCGAGGGTACTGATCCGTCACCACATTTGTCAACATTGACAAATATGTTATTCCGGATTGAAACTAATCCAGGAAAAATTCTTACAATGACGGAAACCTTTAAGGTTATAATGTACCTTGCCGCTCTACCAAACTCTTGGGCTGGATTCCGTACAGCAATGTTTGCTGGACCGACTTCCAACTTCACGATTAATAACGTGATGCAACAAATTCAAAATGAATGGATTACAAACAGGTGTGGACGACGTGCCCAGGCACACGTCACCATTGGTAGACCTTATGCCGATACATCCTTAACCTCACGAATCAGTGGTGTCAGACAACACTACTATAACCCTATTTGGCGCATTCAAAAGAAGTCGCATGCCTGAGCTAGTGGCCAACACTACTCTGGCCCACAACCCAATCTCGGGAATTCATTTCAGCGACAAGGCCCAAATAGGCAAAAAGGCAAAGGCAAAGCCCGAGCTAATGATTCATTCCGAGGATCTGCTGGCAAAGGTAAGAAACAGCGAAAATTCAAGGGTAAAGGCAAACAACATGCCTACGAGGCTGACGTTGATATGGAGATTCCCGAAGGGGAAATCTCCTTACGCAAAAGGTTATTCCCGGCCCGGACTCAAATCCCAGCTGGTGAAATTCCTTTAAGCGAAAGATTATTCACTTATCGCGTTCCGCCTCTTAGTAACCAATATAACCCAGCAGAAGCTGGAATCAATGGTTATCAAAATGCCCTTCTCGCTGAAGCCAATAGCGATCCCATTACACGTGATCGCTTAGAACGTGCCACCAATGAAACAAATCCATTTGCCCGCCATTGAATATTCCCTGTAACCACTGTTATGCCACAATTATATGGAGGCATCGTCGATGATCTTCCATTTAATGCATACTATGCCAGGGATGTTGATGAAAGTTATAATACTGGCGTCGCTGGTGGCGACCTAGGTGGAGATTTTGATAATTTCCAACATCATCAACAATATCAGATTGCGGAAGGCTTCCTAAACAGAAGGGAGCAACCTGAATTTGTGGAAGGAAGTAGCCGGATAGCTGACTTCTCATACTGTGATGTGGTTATGAATAACCGTAGAAAAGATAATCAGCCGGAATCAACTTATGATGAGGATTTCCCCGAATTACCTCATCGAAGAGACACAGCCTCAGCTCCACCCACTGATAGAAAGCGGAAACGGACCAAAGGAAAGCGTAGAGAAACTACGCAAGAAGAGACCATGGAAGAAGGATCTAGTTCACAAAATAATGAACCTTTAATGGAGTCTATCACACATGTCAGGAACATGTTCGATAATGCTCCTATAGATCCTCATACTGATCACAGCCTTGATCAGGAAGCGCTCGAAGAAATAGAGCGTGGACTTCGCCGGCAAATAGTTAGCCGTTTAAGCGAAATCCCTTCCGATGGTCCTTCCTTTGATCCAACAAGGTTCGGAATGGACATTGATGAACAAATTTGTCAAAGCGGAAGAAATTCGGGAGAAGATGATGGATTTATACGTGACGATGATGTCATGTACTGGTATGAGTCTTCTCAATCTAAGAAGATTGATTACGAGACTAACTCTGAACAGACTTTACAGGAAATGCGCCCTAAAAGGCAGCTTGAACACTTAAATAGTGATTCTGAACCTGTATTTAATTTATTAGTGTCTGTTTGTATTTTCAATGAAGATAATAATAAAGAATATCTTCAGTTATCTCGTAATAACCCAGATAATGCAATCTGGATCTTAGATTCAGGGGCTTCAATTCATTTCAGCCCATTTAAAGAAGACTTTATTGAGTTAAATCCATTAAAAATACCTATCCCAGTCGAGACAATGGACTCGACATCCAATGTTTGGATTAAGCATGGAGGAACAGTTCTCATAGAGCATACCTCTGAGAACGGTACAACTCACGTAATGCGTTTATTTCCGGTATTTTACCAGCCACAATCCCAACACCGTCTAATCTCTGCGGGTACCCTATATCGAGGAGGTACATATTCCGTAGGAGATGAGACTAAGACAACCTTCTGATGGAAATCAAATAATAAGGAATATATGACATGCTATCCTATGAGCACGTCAGATAATTTACAGTGGTTTAAGATGAAAGTCTTAAAAGACCACAAACTGCTTATGTATAAAAGCAGTATATTCCTTGTTGCCAAATCAGGCGATCCTAATGATTTTCGTCTATGGCATAATAGACTTGGTCACCCTGGTGATGCAGTCATTTTAAATGGGTCTAAATACTTAACAGGTTTTCCCGATAAAATTAATGTTCCTAATGATCGAGAGATCTGCCCAGGATGTGCTAAAGGCAAATCTATTGCAAGATCTTACCCTGAATCTGATTCAAGATCAGAAGAATTCGGTGAGTTAATCCATCTAGATTTGATGGAACAACCGATCATTTCTTATCATAAAAAGAAGTTCGTCCTTCATATAATGGATGACTCTACTTCCCTAGCCGCAGGCTTCTTTTTAGCCGCGAAATCGGAAACTGTAAAAGCTTTCTGAGAGTACTACAATCTTGTAGAAACTCAACATGGTGTGCGAATCAAATTCGTACGTCATGATTTCGGGGGAGAATTAATGAGTCACGAATTTACAAACTTCTTGAAAGAAAAAGGAATATTACGGCAAAACTCTGCCCCTTATGAACATCAACAGAACGGACGTGTGGAAAGAGGAATACGCACTATCCAAGAAAAGTCCGAAGCAATATGCCTTCAGGCTTGTCTTCCACCCATGTGGTGGGAATTTGCTGTTGATTGTGCCTATTATTTATATAATAGAACACCGTTCAGAAGGGAGAACAAATGGACTTCTCCATATGAATTACGCTTTAAAGATAAACCAGACGTCACTATGTTACGTACATTCAGCTGTGCCGCATACGTACATAGACCACCAGAAGTTAGAAAAAATAAACTTTCTGACAAATCTGAATTAATGACGTTTATAGGCTATTGCCCTGGTATTAAAGTGTGGAAGTTCATGACCCATGAAAATAAGATAGTAATATCTTCAAATGCCATATTTGATGAATTCTGGTTTCCACGTTGTGAGAAATCCAGACCATCGGAAAGATACAGACTTATAAATGTCCCAGAAGTCAGTGTATCCGGTGATAATCTATCCATGGGGGATCTACCATCACTCCCTTTCTCCAGTGGTCCGCGGCAACCATTTTATCAACCTTTACCTAGAGGAAGTTCTCCTAATCCTCCTCACTCTACTGATGATGGTCGTGGGAGTCCGAGAACCCACCACAGCATATCACAGAGTGGTAAAGCACCCGAGCAAGACATCTTCGGGAATGTTGATGAAATATATGCGGATAGAACTCCTGAACATGGAGGTAGTTCAGAAAGTTGTTCATCTGAAGAAAGGGAAGTTACATTAGTACCTGAACTGGGTGAAATTCAACCAGAAGTACTAGTAACTGATATAGACTGGAACAGACCTGATGGGGGAATAGCCCTTGTAGATGGACAATTTGTTCCATTCAGAGTGTCCAGAGAGGAAGATAATATGGACGATGTATTAAATGATATTCGTCAACGATTACGTCAAGTAGTCCAATGGCGTGGACCAAGACATGATTGCGATGTATCTATGGCACCACCAACAACGGGAAGACCAATAGATATTAGACTGCCGAGACCATCAGACTTCGGAACATTCCGAGAGTCGGCAGTACATCGAAGATTTGATGAAGTTAGAGAAATAGCTAATCATCCAGTAATATTTCCTCCAACTGCTCCTTTAAATATTCCTGAGCAACCTGTACAAGATACAGGAGAAGTAGATACTTCAGGACCAACAGATTCTGAGAATCTGGACAATCAATATAATTGGTCCTTACTTGCTCATGAAGGGGGAGTACGTTTTATGCATGCGCTTCTTTCTTCTGCACCTCGTCATGTTGTTAAAACATGGACTTACAAAGACATGATGCACCTACCTCCTAGAGAACGGCAGCCATGGCTTGATAAGTGTGAAGAAGAAATAAATGACTTAAAGAAGCGTAAAGTTTTTGATGTTGTACCTCAACCCAAGAATAAAAATGTTGTTAAAAATAGATGGGTCTTCGACATCAAAAGTGATGGTAGAAAATGTTCACGACTTGTTGTGAGAGGATACTCGCAAAAAGAAGGGATAGATTATAATGAGTTGTTCTCACCTGTTGTATGTTATGAAACCGTACGCATCTTACTCACTCTAGCTGCACTCGAAGATTGGGATCTTGAGGCAGTAGATGTCAAAACTGCCTTTCTATATGGCAAGTTAGATGAAGAAATATATATGGAACAACCAGAAGGTTTTAATTTACAGGATAGCAGCAAAGTCTGGAAACTACGTTGTGCTTTATACAGTCTGAAGCAAGCTGGTCTATCTTGGTGGAAGGCATGCACCAAGAGTATGATTAATGACTTAGGCTTTAAGCGTTGCGCTTCAGATGCCGGCGTATATTGGATCCGAGAAGGATCAAAGATTGTCCTTGTGATCATCTATATTGATGACGTGATATTCATGGGAAATGACCGTGAATTCTTACTTCGGAAGAAGCGAGAATTTATGCAACGCTGGGAATGCCAAGATTTAGGCGCTGCGTTAGAGTTTTTAGGAATGCGCATAACTCATGACCAATCTAGACATTTAATAAAATTAGATCAGGTCAATTACCTTAAAAAGGTAATATCACGTTTTAATATGACAAATGCGAAGTATGCGCAAACTCCGTTGCCAACAGGATATAAACCTTCACAATATAAAGGTCCTGTTGATTCCAAACGTCAAAAGGAGTTCCAAAAAGTTATTGGCTCCTTATTATATTTGTCATTAGGCACGCGACCTGACATCACCTATGCAGTTGCTAAACTATCACAATATTTGGCTAATCCTTCGCCGGATCACTTGCAAAAGGCGTATTACATTATCCGTTACTTGGCAGATACCGCCAATTACAAGATAATATATAATGGAGCTTCGCAGGAAGGATTTTATGCGAACTCTGATTCAGATTGGGCTTCTGATCCGGATAACAGAAGATCACAGACCGGTTATTTATTTAAATTTGCCACTGGTCCGGTATGCTGGTCATCTTATCTGCAGAAGACGGTAGCATGTTCTTCGACCGAAGCTGAATACATGGCCCTCTCAGACACATGTAAACAGATCAGATGGATCTTAAATCTGTTTGATGAGATTGGCTTCGGGTTTACTGGTTTCCCTCTACTTGGGGATAACCAAGGTTCGATCTTTATGGCAGCCAATCAAGCCCAAGATCGAAGAACTAAACATATTGACTGGCATTATCATCATATTCGCGAATGCATTGAAAATGGTCAAGTCAAATGTTATTATATCCCCACGGATCTGAATACCGCAGATCTTCTCACAAAGAACTTAGCGTGGGTGAAATTTAAGAAGTTCTGGGATCAACTCGGAATAGAGTTTAAGAAGCTGACTGGATCAACTTCTTAAGACTTCTTATTAATCCCCGATCAGTTACCGCTTATTACGGTCAAAGCAGCATTTAGCGCTTCCATAGATTCAAGCGAGGGGGAGTGTTGAGCACGAAAGTCTCCGAGGTCGCTTGACCTACGGAACTCCTACGGTATACCTTCGGGATAACGGTGCTCCACAATTATGCCGTCTCAGTAAGCATCTCACTAAGCAGCAATACAATGCTGACTGACAATGTGAATGCACTGACTGATACTGGGACGTTTCTTACTCATACTATGCAGTATGTTAGTAATACATAGACTAGTTACTTAGTATACTCTAGCTACTATTACGGACGACTATGTTATATGGCTATAAAAGCCAGTATGTACTGTCGTAGATAGACAGAGACAATTCTACAGTTTCTACTACTGTCTTAGTCGCTTCAAGACAAGCTACAAGCCCCGTTCTATGTGTAAGTGTTAGCTTAATGTATCCTGTGCTGAATATGCTGCACAACATTGTTGAGTGGCCCAACACTTGACATTTGCAAGCTGGTCATACACCTCCTTTGTGAATGTCCTCAGCTCCAGAGTACCAGCCAGGGACATGCTGCTGTTGTCCCTATACCATGCTCACTGATTGTTGGTGTAGGATTTATCTCTGTCATCTATGGGACCATGCCTATGGTACAATGACCTCAGCTCTTGGTCATGCATCAAAAAGAACACAACACTTACTCGATTCACTCCAACTTCTCATGCTTGAACTCTGACAACCAGAAAGACAGAATGGTATTGTCCCAGTCATCATCCTCATTTCACTCCAGCCAATTATGTGGTGTAGAGACAGTGTGCACTATCAAGACCAACTTGCCCCATACAAAGATGCACCTAGCCTTGCCCTTGTTCTGCAAGTCCTCATTGAATGGCTCAACATACCAAGAGGGTCAATTGTTCAGGTCCTTTCATGTCTTCTCATTGTTCACCCATACCTTCTTCAACTTCTCCTCCAAGTACTTCTGTCTCTCCTGAGTCCCCATCTTAAAGAACACTGCCTTACCTTCAGCACCCATCTGTTAATTGGAGTGATTCTACAGTCATTTGTACATATATTCATTAGATATACATTAGAAACATTGTTAATATTCATTAGTTTCATCTGTAGATACTTATTATTGCATGTAGGGACTGTTGTGACATGCCAGATAGCTAAAATGCATGTGCGTGGATTAGTGGACACCTATTTTCATGCCTCATGTGCAGCAGGCACAACAGAACCAAACAATATGTATTTCCTACCATGTCTAGAGAATACTAGACACTTGAAAAGCAATTCCTTTGTACAAAAGCACTATTATCAGACTTTTGTGATCACAGTGAACTGTATTGAGATCTATTCATTGTATTTGATCAGTGTTACACTGATATTGCATTGATTTGAACTCTTAACAGTTGGGTACTCCTCAATGTGGCTGCCTTGTCATGGATGGCAAGTTCAGTTATGTTCAGTTGTGTTCAGTTGTATTCAGTTGTGCATCTTGAGTAAAGTTTGGCATTGTTGAACATTGCCCACACACCCTGGAGAGTCTGTAGAAGTGGTGGTTACTGCACTGCTCAACTGTGGGAATGATTATATAAGCACTTTGATCGCTGTTTGAATTGGTGATTGTGAGTGCAAATTCTAATTATATCTGACAAGAGTGGTACCAATGGAAAGCCCTCAACACCCTCTACATGATGGTACCACTTACAGACAAGGTTTGGTGTCACTACTTTACTACATGTTTGTGAATACAGGTAAATACATTGACCTCTCTCCCTGTCAAGACTTGCCATCTTATCAGTGACTTTGCCAACCCAGAAGCTCAATTGTGCCTTTCTCAAACTTGCAGGCAATTTTATATGATATTTTGTCCTCAGCTCTATAGGACAATTGTCAACCAGCAAGTAATCTCAACACTTTCTATTAAATCACAAGATCAAGGCATCATTCTCCCTCATCCAGCCTCCTTTGTAAGGGAGCTGTATGTGTTGGACTGTTCAGACATAGGACTTTCAGTATGGCATACAAAGGAATTGAATGGAGCATTGCAGAATCTTGTCAAACAAGCAGAAAATGAGCTGAAGTTGAGGGTTTTGGATATCACTTGTTATTTTTTTTCCCTCAATCAAATTTTCCAGAAGGTTGATGTACAACAATTTCAACATCTATCACATTTAGCTATAAGATGTGAATTCCTAGACAAATGCTTCAATGAAGACTTTGAGATACTAGTAAGTACTTATCCAAATTTTTGTTTTGTACTTTATTGGGCCACATCTTCACAAACAGAAACACCTGCTCAGCTCAAGCTTGACAAACTTGATGCTTGATTGTGGTAATACTAGTGTATTCTCTTTATATTCTCCAAGTGACTCATCTCATATTATTTTAGGCCCAGTAGATTCAAAACAGATTTCAAACATCCTGAAATACATTGCAGACTCATGCCCTAACCTCACTGATCTCTGGCTCAACCTGCCACAAGATGTGAAAGGAAATGATCCTCCAAATCAGACACTCCAAACCATAAAATTCCCACTACTCAACACTCTTGCTATCAGCTTCAATGTTCATAAGGATACAG
>RCHF01003919.1:0-16563 GCA_003987895.1 Neonothopanus nambi | reverse complement strand
ATGAATCCCCCAAATTCGCTCCATCGCCTCGTGATCCGTCATGGCCACCCACTTCACTAACGTGCACGCATATTGTTCATGATCCTTCGTCTTATGCATAGGCTCGTGGAATTTACCGATAACCGGGATTTGGATCATCTCGCCACACGGTTTGATACTATCTGGCCAATGTTCCTCTATACGTTTCTCCAAATTAACGAACCACTGGCAGGCGATGTCGTAGCCAATGATTAGAGACTGAGCTCTGGAGAAGTGACGTAACGAAGAACCAAACACATAGTCCATATTCGCATAACTATATCACGGTAAGTTTAAGGCACGCTTTCAACAATATGAACTTACCGCTCGCCCTTCTGCAAGTTCCCGATTCCATTCGGTAGCAACATTTCTCCCCTCGCGCAGCATACAGCCCCAACACCACATCAGGAAAATCCCCTTTGCTGTCAAGTCACCTGAGATCTAACTGGCATTCAGGGTTGCCCAGGGTTTGAGCTGAAATTCAAGCTGAACCTGGGTGACCTGGGGTGACCTGGGGTGACCTGGGTGACCTGGGTGACCTTGGGCATGAGCTCACTAGATCACCAAGCCTGAGAAGCCCTAGAGAACCTCAGGCTATGTGACTACTAGTCTTAATTCTGTGTATTACATGACTAATTTTCTTAGGGTAGCATATATGTATGAATGCTCAATCACAGTTATTATAGGTTCAAATAAGGGAAGAACATAAGAATTATACTGTTATTATGATAAATGTACTTTGTCACAGTGTATCGGAATGGATAGGAAAGGTCAAGCCCACTGAGGCTGGTACGTCTAGCTCAAACCTAAGAGTCCCTTGGACGAGTTCAATAAATGGTCTGATAGGCAAACTTGCTTTGCATCGAGTTAACAAAAAATCGATGACAGTCATCGAGAACGTTCTCTGATTTCCACGACTCGCGGAAATCTGCTGGGAATAGCATGCATGTCTGTCGTATGCGTGAAATGGCCACAATTTCTCCTTGAGGAAGCTTAGCAGAATCTTTCGACTTTGTTACCACATACATTCCATGATGAGGCTCTCCCGTTGGTTTGAACTTCGAGTACCATTCAACATAGACAAGGGGATCCTGTGGCCAAGGTGCTGATATTGTCCTTCCAAACGAATCCTTTATAGTGGATGGTAGACAAAATACCACCCACACCCGCCCAGCTCTGCAACCTAAAGCAATTGCTGTCAGCCATGCTCAGTGGAATCATGAGGGATGGTCTACATACCTGCAAGAGCAGTAGATTCAGCGTCGTCAGTCTCCAATACTATGACCGTGTCGAACCGGGTACTCTTTGACCCCCTTCGTACCGGCAATGCTCTAACGATCTCTCTCACTGCCCCTTCATCTACCAAACTAGGAGGATTGAGCTTGAATTGATGCCAAACCTCAAGGGAATCGAAAGGGAGAGTCTTCTCGAAAAGTGTGCGTCCTTTCAGCTGTTGCCCATCAGGAAGATATTTGCTGAGGAAAATTTTTAAGTGACGAATAAAATTAGGTGCATCGTGCGAGACTTGAATCATCGATAGCCACTTGTGGGGCTCAGGTGGGTACTTTGCTATGCTGTAATACATCTCCGAGTGCAGGGATGTGCCGCTGTTGACCACCATGGCGTCCTCCCGTAGAACGGGTATCTCCTCCCCCGTCACGTCCTCCATGTCCTCCACCGCCTCCACTTCCTCCTCCTCCTCCACTGCCTCCTCCTCCACTCCGTCCTCCTCCACTCCTTCCGTCTCTTCTTCAGTACCTAGGTCCTCCGATAATTCACGGTTCAGGCCATAACACGAAACTTTTTCTTGCCTGGAGAGCCAAGTTACCATTTGGGGGAAATGATTTCTCTTATTACTAGCTCGCCATCCTTCCTTCGTAAAGTTGATATGTAGTCGTTCAAACATCTCCGTGTTGTAATTGTCCGTGGTGCCAAGAAGTGAAATAGATTTGGAATAGTGTAGGAGGGAATGAAACTTAGGAATGTTGAAATGGGCTCGAACACCCGCCTTTATAAAATAGCCTTTATTGTCGTGCCATGACTTCAATGCATCCTCCATATATTGAAGGGTGATCTCATCATGAGACTGATACTGGGCAAGATATATGAAGTCTAGCAGAGCTCGACAAGCGGTTATACCCTGGTGAGAGACCGCGGACCCAGGAAGACAGCCCAAAAGAATTTTAGCGATGTGCTTTCGCTCAGTACCAGAGACCTGGCTCAAAGCCGAGATTCCATCCTTGAAATGGCAGACCCCATGACAAGGAGGAAGAGAACGAATTCTCTGGTCAAGCTCCTCTTCCGACATTATCCCCTGAATGATCTCAATGAGATGCACCAAAACCCCTTGGTAGGCCTGATGAAGAATGTCGGGGGTGATGGCCAGATGTATATTTGACAGCGGAAAGCCAGACCAAAAGGGCTCGTAGTTGCCTCCAGAAACGTCGTACTCCATGCAATGAGTATGGATAACGGACTCCGAACCCCCACGATCGCGAGCCTTTTTAATGACGTTGGCTGTCCAGGATTCAGTCCGTGGGGTGCTGGGTTTAGGATCCTGAAGATGATTGGCCGAGCACTGGCATTTGGGACAGGTGCCGTATTTTGTGCAGGTAACGAGACACTGCTCTGGATAATCTGCGACATATGCCGCAAGGATAGGATAAACGACCCATACTACACCATCGGCCCCCCGCATTCCTACACCGGCTTTACCAGCTGCTTTCAGGGGCTCCAGGATCATCCTCATCGACTCATGAAAAAGCTGATAGTTTCAGGTCTTCAGCTGAGTTCGAGAGAGCCCCGCCTTCCCAAGCTTCTCCACTGAAAGGTAACCAAGAAGAACGCAGGCTTGGCTACTGGGCTTACGCCGCAGTGCTTTCAGAATATTACCGAGGGTAAGGTAGACTGGGTATGCAGACTTTCCACCAGTGAACTGAGTGAGGCTAGTTTTGTCTGTTGCGATGATAACTGGTGCAAGAGTTGCCCCGGGGGGAAGTTCGCTCTGTGGAGAAACGATTGAGGAGACAAGGTCAAAGAAAGGGGAAAACGAATACCTGTATGCTATTCCACCACTTTCCAGTCCACATCTTGTTGAAAATTCGCGTTTCCCGGGAGGAATTGGAGTAAACTTTGATTGGCTTGTATTGAAGGAACTTTGAGAGCGCTGGATCCCCCCAAAGGCTCCTGATTGCTTCAACGGGATCTCTGTAACGAATGGTGTACCATTCATCGGGCCGATCCTTGAACCGAAGCCGTCTACTATGCCATTGACCGCAGCACTCAGGCATGGAATCGATACGTTGGAACATTGAGCGAGAATTATTAAAAGAGAGGCCAAGGCGGTCCTTAAACTGTATCGCGTCAACAGAATCAACGAGGGAATAAGATCTGAGACCGACCTCGGGGATTTTTAAGAGCCTGTCCAAGGCATTGTGATGGATGTTCTCTTCAACAGCCCATTGAGCTATTTCCCAGTCTAAGGCAGAGGGAAACGCATCATTTTCTGACCCAGCTTCCTCTAAATTTGGGTGATCGAAGAGGTGCTTCCATCTCTTATAATCTTTGGAGTCTTTTGCAAGAGGCTTTCCGGCAGTAGGGTGTTCATCAAAGACTCGCGACTCATCCTCGTCCTCCAGGGTACGATGCAGCTCCCACCTCTTCCAAGATTCCATGGTGGATGGCCCAGGACCAGCTTCGCCTTCTTGTACATCAAACGAAGAGGGTGTGAAATTCATCAAATCCTCCTCAGTCTTCAAGCCAAAGCGCTCCATGTAGGACTGGATCTCTTGCTTCAAATAGTCGGGTATCACTTCATAACTTTCCAGTTGGCCGCCCTCGTCCTCCTCGTCGCCTTCCACCCCGCTCTCTTCCACCTCGATCTCTTCCTCCTCACGGTCATCGTCGTCTCCCAAAACGGGCATATCATTGGCAGAAAAAGGCGGGGTGAGATCAGCTGCAGAGGTTGAAGAACGGCCGCGGCTCCGTGAAGTCGTGTTAGACTGCGTCAAGGGACTAGGTCGATGATCTCGTGCCTGGGTGCGGGGAAGCTGCGGAAGCTGGGAAGATAGCTGAGCAAGAAGCTGACTGCGGTAGTTTATGTGGAGCACGTCGGTGGCCTTGCTGAGGTGAGCATTTCGCCCTTTCGCTGAGGCAAACGGACGTTTGCAAGCAGGACATTCATGCATGACCTGGAGAAAGAATAGGTTGAAAGAATGGAGGCAGAGGTAAGGCTCAAACTCACAAGCACTGGTGTCAATATAAATCGGCCAAATGCATCTCCAGGCCCAATCTCCGGATCCAACCAGCTGACACGTTGTGCTTCGTAGAACCTGAGGGTAGACCTTCCAGGTCATACTTTGTGTATCATGCGTGATAGCTTCCTCTTGCCATGAGGTACCAAGACCGTATGATTCCTCAATCCAAGAGTCAGATTCGCGACGTGACTTGAAAAGTAACCCAAAAATACCAGTAGAAGGCACCCCTACCGGCGTAGAATGCCTGAATGCTCCAAAAACTAGATTCTTGACTTCTATGACAGAGACGCAAAAGAGAAGAAGCAAAAGATTTCAAGGAGCATGCTAACTTGAACGTCGTGCATCATGGGAGCATTGTGAGGAGCGTGCTTACATAAGTACGACATACTGCAAGTGCCATTCATACACTTCATTCATACTAAAGATACGAAACGTGATAGCGAGCGAACAAAGAAGGTCAAAAGGTCATGAAAAGGCTATAGGTTACATTTGGTCATGGTCATCCAACATCTCTTGTGCAAGCCTTAAACGCTTGCCAGTCATATCCTCCGTGAAACTGTATTCACCATCGATCATCTTATTCATACCAACGTTACCATTCTGAAGTACATGTTTCAAATGCCAAAGAGTGTGGACACCACAGTTGTAAATATTTGGTTGAGAAGGCACCTAATGAGAGGAGTCAGTCATCGATGAATGTCGAATTCGAATGAAATACAAAATCGAACCTTGACGTGTGGTCTACAGCTCCATTCTGTCTCGGGATTGTTAGCCAGCTGAACATCGTCACCTTTAAAACCCCCAAGCACCTCAGCCAACCACATCAACGCCTAAGGCCAAATCACCGATGAAACTCCATTGCAGAAATTCGAAGATTTCGAGAAGACTTACCAGCATGAGGCCGGTGTTTTTACACTGACTTATAGGCTTCCCGCGATTCGAGATCATCATGCTCTCCAGACTATCGTAAACCTCGATAGTTTTATGAAGGAAATTGATGGAGGCAGAGTACCAATGGCAATTCTGCTCATTGATTGGAATGAAGACTTTATGCCATGTTGTTAGCCTAAGATCAGCCTGCTCAAGGTGGTGAGAGAAGCAAGGAAAGTAAGTCACAAAGCACACGCACGCAGTGTCTTTTATACCATCGCTGAAGCTGCCTTTCCTGCTGCAAGTCGAACACCTCTCGCGCCTTTACACAAGTGGAGTCTTGGAAGAGGAAGGTGGGGGCAAAGAACGTAGTAAAGCCAATAGTACCCTGGGACTGAGAACACCATTTGCGGACAAAGTAGTTGATGATTTCATCATCCAGCCACTGGCTGGGGCCCAGACGTTGAAAGTTCCGTAATCCTAGCGGCATTTTGAAGCGAATCTTTCTAGAAGAAGCCTGCAATCTGGTAAGAATAGGGCTGTGGGCGATCGACAACCTAGGGCTCACCTCATCTATGACATGTCGTAGCACTGTCGAAGCACGTTCTGGATACTGGTCAGCTAAGGACCAGATGGTGGCTTCGGTACTTCGACATAACACCAACAGAGTAGCCTGGATCTCGAAAAGGGTACTGAGGGCCTTCTCTATGCTAGGCGCACTAGAAACCTGGTGAAACGTCAAGCTCTGTGCTATGCGATTTCGAACCTTGTGAAGATCATTTAGCTTGGACAAGCAGCTATTAATATGGCGGAGATTTGTCCTAGCTGTGCGATAAGTATGGGTGCTCAGAGAGGCAGGAGCAGCAAGCTGATCCAACACCATTCCCTCAATCTCCTTGGCAGATAGAGACGCGATGGCCGAGAGATCGACCTTCTCTATGATGGGACTAAGGCTGAAAACTATTG
Organism: Neonothopanus nambi; assembly: GCA_003987895.1. Taxonomy (NCBI): domain Eukaryota; kingdom Fungi; phylum Basidiomycota; class Agaricomycetes; order Agaricales; family Omphalotaceae; genus Neonothopanus; species Neonothopanus nambi. The sequence continues at coordinate 10,453 of RCHF01003919.1, read as the reverse complement.
ACTTGAGCTGAGTATCGATAGGGCCAACCAAACAATTTGGGAGCTCGGTGAAGACGGAATGAGGGACAAGAACACAACTTGTATGTTTTGTATGTTTGGAACCCATTCTGATGATATGTAAGTCATGCTTTAGCTGTATATGAGTACAAAAGAACATACCGAGAGCTTTGGGTGTTGCAAAAGGCTTCTATGTACAAGAAAAGGCTGGGGCAGATGAATTCAAAGAGAACGTAGGGAGCAACGGAGTTGGGATTACTAAGCATATAAGCGACTACCTTCCAGGCGAACTATAGTACACAGCCGTTCCTCAATGTGACCCAGTGCCGGTTTCCCCTCCTCCTCCTCCAACTTCTGCTTCAGTTTCGTAGAGGTCTTCAATTGATTAGGCTACAGAGGTACCTACTTATACTCGGAATTTTTTCTATTCAAGCTCGTAGATTTATGTAGACCAGAACGAATCATAACCAATGATATTTTTCAGCGTTGAAGATTTTCCTATTATATACGGGGGGAATAAGAGTGCAGGGGAACAATTCTGTAAGGCACTACGCAACGCTGGGGCCCTTGCCTCGTACTGCAGCCAACATTCAAAAGGTAACATGCATCAAAGCCACCGTTGATGTGTAGAGAAATAAACTCTTGGATTACGGGGTGAAGGATGAGAGCTTAAGGGCTGGATGCCAGGACATTTCGCTTGGCCCCATGCCTCTGCAAGCCCTGCTTTGGGAACTTAGGGCTGTTGATGGGCGTATTTGGCGCAGTTCCTTGAAATTCCATGAGCCACTCCTAGTATATATAATTTAAGGCATGAAAGGGCATCAGTAAGTACCTTGCCATGTGTTAGCGTCTTCAGGTGGTAGCCGGATGACTTTCACTCGGATTCTTCTAGTACCTGCGGCAAATTGTGCTTGAATTATTGTATGGACAAAGTAACACTACAGACTTACCACTTTTCATAAGGGTCTGGGCTTTTCCACAACTTTTTGACATTAATTTACGCTGTTGTCGACGAAGGAAGGTCCACTTTCGCCAGTGGAAGCCTCCTTTTGCGAAGCACGGCTGAGACATATCAGAGATTTACCAGAACGATTCCAAACCGGCAGCAAGAACTTGAAGGTGTACAAATAGACTCACAGGTCATGTGAACGGAAAATATCTGTACCAGAAAATCTAAGGTGGTCGTTGTTAGCAGGAGGGGACAAGCAGCAATTCTGGAAAATTCTTTTTATACCAACTCAGCGCTGCATCTCAGTAGTGGTCAAAGATTTCAGCGCCATGTCATGTTTGAAATTAAGAAGCGGGTTGAAAGACGCTCTTCTCTGTTCAGTACCATAAGCTTGAACCCTGTCTGCCGTTTTTATTGAAGGTAATGGCAGGTAGTGGTGGGTAATTGCGCCAATGTTGGGTATGAAGAAGATTAAGAACAAGGAGGCATCCGGTATGATCAGGGATACCGTGATAACCTGAGAAACCTGGGTGACCTGGGTGACCTGGGTGACCTGGAAGGCCTGGGCGACCTGGAAAGCCCAAGCGACCTCAACCAGCCTGAGGTCACCCAGGTGAACCTCAGGTTGGCAGCGGTCACCCAAGCCACAGTGTCCCCAGTTGCTACCTGTAGCAGGGTCATTTCTAAAGCAGAGAGGGTAAAAAGGGAGGCCAAGATGCCGATCTTTCAGTTCTATCTGGTGGAATTCAGAATGAGAATTCAAACGCACGCACACAAATGTGTGTCGCACGTGACATATCAAATCTATTATCTCAGCTTCAGGTTCCGACTATGTACACCGTGACCATATGCTTGACACGCTCAACACGTTCAACACCAACCATATTAAAGCATACGGTCAGAAAGGTAGGCCTCCCGTTCTGCTCCTCCAATCCTGTCTTTCTTTGGAGACGGTATATGTAGCTGGCGTACTTTCAATGCGGAATCAATCCTGGGTCCAGGAAAGCATGCCAGCTGCGTATACCGTGTCTGATCTTAGACGGCATGATGAGCAGGGTACAGACGTTTATGCTCTATCTAACCTATCTCTTCCGTAGGTACTATATGCCTTACTCATGACAGGTACGCGTTTTTTTATCCTAGTTGTCTTCTGTAGTTGCATCTTTTTGCAGTTACGGAGTGGCAAGAGCTATGGCGACTACAGTTCAAGCTGGCGCGATGAAATTTCGAACGCTTGTACCATTCGCGTTGCAGAATCCACGCCCTCACTCGAAGCCCTTCTAGTCCGTGCCCTCGACAATGAAGCTTTGGCCCCCGATGAGGAGCTGGAAGACTTTGCAGCCCCCGCATCAAGCAACTCCGCCTTCTCTGATTCCCCACCCAACAAGCGAAAGCGCGATGCTACAATGGATGCACATGATAAGAATTTCAATCCGCGCCATGCTAAACGAAAATGCAGGCGCGCCACCAAATTCGAGACATTCGGCCACCTTCACGCACACAACACCCCCTCGATAGAAACCTGTCAACCTTATCCTTCCGGCCTGGATGTGGAGGAGCTTAGAGCAGCTGCAGGCGCTTTTGTGGGTACAATTCAAGCCGGAAACCAGGAGACTGCCTCGCCGGAGCAGCTGCAAGCGGATGGATTCCGTTACCTTAAGTGGGAGGGCGAGTGAGTATTTTGGCCATTTCCTGACCTAAGTCCTTCTAACACCCCTTTAGACAAGCCATACTGCTCGTGGATTCTAAGAATCGTCTCTTCGTTGTTGCGGTGAAGAAAATTCGTGACCCCGGTTACCAAGACGCTGTAGATGAAGCATGTAGCCACCTAGAGCAGGCGCAACAAGATACGAAGTTTGAGGCTAAAGAAGAGGTGCATAAGCGTGGCCGCTTCACTGCAGCTACATATGGTTGGTCCATTGGGCAGGGTCAGGAAACTGTGATGCACACAGCAGGGCGACATCGATCCATGATGGAGACCCTCATCTCAAAGCCCTGCTTTCAGCGCATTGCAGCAGCGCAAGATGGTGAGTACCCCGATTTTGCTTACATATTTAGCTAATGGGTGGGTGAAGCTGCATTCGCATGCTGGTCGCCAAAGAACTACAGCTTTTACCACCAGAGTATGGAGGACCTGAAGCACTACATCCCCACCTTTGCACTCAACTTTCCCCGCAGCGTCTTTGCTTGCCTCACACTAAACTTTGGCCCACAGACGCACACCTACGTCCACATCGATGAGAAGAACGTGGCACATGGGATGTGTGCGATCACTTCAGGTGGGAAGTACGACCATAAGAAAGGTGGCCACTTGATTTTATGGGATCTCAGGCTTATCATCGAATTTCCTCCGGGATGTACTATCCTCATTCCTTCTGCCCTGCTTCGTCACTCTAACTCCCCTATTCAACCTGGTGAGACACGCTACTCAATCACCCAATACACAGCAGGTGGCATCTTTCGTTGGTTAGAGTATGGTGGTCAAACTGAGCGTAGACTTCGAAAGTCAAATCGGGCCTTATTTCTACGGCTTTGGGGTGAAAGGGAGAGTCGATGGGCTAGGATGGTTAACATGTTTTCAACGATAGATGAGCTTCGCGGTGATGTGGCTGAGTCGACTGCTTAACTATATACTATTCCTATTTTCAATAGAATTTACTGTTATTCACTAAACATCTTGTGCATCTCACTGGCTTTGGTGAACTTAGAAGTAGAGGAAATAAGGTGCTGACACTAACACCCTGTCGAGCACAGCTTGAACTCTCAAGGCAGGTGGCTTGACCAAGTCTTAAAGTGACTGTGTAGCTCAGGATCAGTCAGTGGCTGGCTACATGTCGCCCCAGGTCGCCCCAGGTCACCCCAGGTCACCCCAGGTCACCCCAGGTCACCCCAGGTCACCCCAGGTCATCACAAGTCATTCTAGGTTTTTTTAATCTTACATTTCCGTCCAAGTATGTAAGTCTACTCCCAATATCCTGGTTTCTGAAACACCTAAAGTCTGACATGCACACTGAGGTCTAGTTGTTGAACTATCGAGACTCGAGAGGCAACTGTGTACGTTCGGTCACAAACTCGTAATTACGTACAAGGTAATATAACCCCATTTGGCAACATAGTACAAAGGATGAAGTGTAACCCCATTTAGGCAGTCATTTATCTCGCCACATCCACCATGTCTACCATTCCTACCCAACAGAACCAGACAGGCAAGGAGGTCCTGTCACCACCAGCAACGGTCTACGACATCTTGGAGAAAGCTACCCAACAGCGAGCACTGCTTCAAGTGCCGCCTCCTTCATCCGCCTACAGTTCTACGAAAGCCATCTCGATCGCAGAGACACGAATTAGCATACAGGACTGAGTTGATTCTGCCAACCAGAGCAGCCATAGGCTGAACGAGGCCTGTAGCCGACATTTTGATACTTTGAAGGCACACATGCTCTCCAACGAAATTCATCGAAAATTCAATGAGACGTTCCAAGATATGCAGGATGAACGAAGAGGTTTTCTGACAGAAGTCACTGAGGCCGACGTCTCTGAAGCACATCAGGCTGAACTAGACCTACTAATCCTCATCCTCACGCCAATCTTCAAGGCCAACCCCCGTTGGGCGAACCTTTTTCACCGCATGAAAGTTGCTGCCGAGGACGCAGGAGTAGCCTCACAAGAGAGGTGTAAACCTGACCTTTCACTTCTTTTCCTCCCATATCAAACGGACCCAAATACGCCTCTGCCCCTAGGCATGCCCTTCTTGACGGCCGAGAATAAAAGGCTCGGGCCGGCGTTTGGTATGTTTCCTCCGACGCCCTCAGGACCTCGGCGCATAAAATGGCCTTACAGTACACAAGATTCGCTGCAAAGGCGTGATCGTATCATCGTTCAGGTATGTTTTTGCTAGATTGAAAGCTCTTCGAATGTCTGTTCAACAACAACTGGTTCCAGGTCGTTACCCAAATGATCACCAGGGGGACAGATTACGGGATTTTTTTCACCCTAGACCGACTTGTCTTCCTTAAGAAGGATGGTAAAGAGTTGGTATGGGCGGATTGCGGCAACAATATGAGGTTTGATTATTTGAAGTACGCTGCTTGGATTATTGATGCGGCGGAGAGCAACTACATGAGATATACCCAATATCTCCAGGAGATCAACCCCCCGCCATCCCTACCAGCAACTTCTCCTGCTGGCTCTCAGGCTTCTTCCACCGTGATGTTCACGTTGTCCCCCCCTTTTCGACTCCCATTCCTCCCCACCCTCAAATATCAAGGCAATAAGCTGTTTTCGAATGCCTCGAAGATCAAGTCCGCTCTCGATAAATCGAGTACAATATCTGTGAAGCCTGGGGAATTTTCCCCCTGCAACTTCCCGAACAGCACCAGGTATGGTACCATCTTCTGTCATATGCCCTGTCTGACTATTTTGCCCAGCCATTTGCCGGCATGGTTGAATACGATAATAAGCATTCACCTGCCTATTATGGTGGTCTGCCAGGATCAAAAAATAGTTGCGATGAATTTGGAGGCACGTATTGTAGGTAAATTGACCACTGGCACCATTCAAGATTTCGAGCAGGAGGTGGCTATGACGAGAATGGCGAACTGTATTCTACCACGCAACACACCAGTGTTGCTTGCCAGTCTTGTTGCAGGGGACTTTCAACTTATCTTGACCTCGTATATCGGACATTCCCTCAATTGGTGGCAAGAGCTTAGCCTCTCTCAAGTGTAAGTCTCCTTATAAAGATTTCTCTGTTTGAAACGCTAATTTTTTCCACTGACAGGAAACAATTGATCCAGCTTCTCTATGCTCTGCATAGAATGGGCCTACACCACCATGACCTCCGGCCTGGAAACGTCACGGTGGACGACACCCAGGTTGGAATCATCGACTTTGGTTCGGCTCAAATAATTTCGGGTGAATGTGAATCATGCGATGATGAGGCGGCCCTAGAGGAGCTTTGTGAAGAGCTGGGGTTGGACACTGCAGAGCTGCTTGAACATGATATTTAACGTACTGTTGCCATCTTCCCTATATTCCGAGTCATCATTCTATTGTGCCCATAAAATGTAGTATCAATTCCAAATATTTTCGGTTTCGAGCCTGTATTATGTCATATTACCATCATGTGACCTCGAAGTTGACTTAAGTTCGAAGTCGTGACATTCGCTTACATGCCTCCCAAGAAAACTACCTCTACATCCGACGAAAAATCAGCTTCCTACAACACTCGGAAACGGAAGCGATCTAATCCTGTCCCAGATACTCCCAATAACCCGAAGACCAACGATGCCAAGGTGAAGGGTAAGGCAGCTCAAGGGCGCGTATCGGAAAAGGGAAAGGATGCGAAGGTCGTCAACGCTCCTCCTTCAGAGGCGACCAAGCATCCAACGCCAAAGCGATCTACTCAGACTCGGCACGCTTCTGAGTACCTTCCAGCATTGGAGGCACAGGAGGATAGGCAGAAGAAGTCATCTGGTTCTGGAATGCGCATAAGTACTGGTGTGTTTTCTTTCTTATTTGACACAATATCTGGCAACTCACTTTCGAAGCTTCAGCTAGACCCGCTTCAAAACAGCGCCTGCAGCAACCTGGCGTCCGAAAATCTAGCGCAAACAATACTGCAGGTGGGTAACAACTTCTTCACCTATATCTGCTGATTTTTACCGTGTATAAGAGGGCAATATGAAGACAAAAGGAGCTGCCACTGGTACCGAAGGGGCTGTTGTTGATCGTAAGAAAGCCGTCGATGCCATATTCATTCCAGACTCGGATGAGGTTGAGATCATAGCTTCAGTCAAAGGTATGAACATTTTGACGCGCTTTGTGCGAGCTAAGCAGGCTTCAGGTAAACACACGGTTGTAGAGGATGAGGGCTCCGTGGAAGCCAGCGATCTTGGAGCCAATGATATGAACGTGGACGCAGTCGAGAGCCCTGGTGAGGACGAGGCCCCGAAGGATGAGACCCAAAGCGCAGGAGGTGAGGAGAGTGCCAGCGAGAAGGGCAACGAGGTGAGATTTATTGTCTTTTTGTGTTCTTCTCTGAGTATTATTGGCGTGAAGATGGTTCTGGAGTCTGAGGAGGAAGATTCCAAGACCCGTAAACGCGACAGATTGGGACGGTCAGGAATCCAGGGCAAGGTGCATTTGTCAGTTTTCGGAAGCTCTGAGCGGCGGGCTCTAGCTCAAGTTGCAAGGCGGGTGTCGAGGATGGCGACTGCTCTTTACAACATGTTCCCATCTAGCGGGCACGTACACTGGCCTTACCTCGTCAAACATCTAGAGCAACTAGATGATCGAGAGATCAGCGATGCCTTCCGTGGCGTTTTAAAGGACCGAAAATTGAAGAATTGCCTTGTGAAATGGGTGGGTCTCTGTTCCTCATCGAAGACTGTTCTTAATTCCTGCTTAGATGTTTTACGGCGTCAGTGACGTTCGAGGGCATATGGCTGCGAGTTCTCGTGCTTCTGTCATGGAGTATTTCGGTATACCTGGAACCCTCAGTCAAAGAGAGGTGGTGAGTGCTTCGTACTTGGTGACACGGCAATCCTTTCATTTTTTGCAGCAAAATCGTGTCCTTTGGTTGCTGGATAAGAACAAGTTTCACCATGGGGGGCTCAACATCAAGGTAGGCTGCTCCTTTTTCCGATTCCCTGCCTGAACTTATTTCTGGTTCAGGAGAACAACTTTGACGTGAATGGGCCTCTCAAAAATGAAGTGGTAGGTATAGCTCTCCGAGCCACATTTATTGCTAACTCTGCAGAGCCAAATCACCTTCTTCTCGACACCCTGCATGAAAACGAGTCGATACTGGTGGGACTTATAGTGATGACGCTCACTATTGTAAAGCCTTTCTTAGTTTCTGTTTTTTTTCTTCCATGACTAATGGTTCTTTATAGATCAAGCACATCTTCATCGAGATGAGTTCTGGCGTTCAACACAAAGTATCGATTAACCCAGAAAACACCCAGACCCAGTACGTGGTTTTTCTGCTTGTGTCAAATTTTCGTGCCTAACAAAGTCTCCGTAATATAGTTATCGTGCTTTCTTGAAGACCATAAACGACCTTGAGAAGGGCGCACCGACTTACTTTCAGAAGGTTTCGAAGAAATTTTACAAGGACATGATGTGCATTCTAGAAATTTCTGCTTCACATTACAATATTGACTTCTTGTAGGAGGTCTGCTCCGACCCCTGTTAGGCCTGACAAATACAACTACGAGGCTTTGGAAGAGCTTGCTGCTCAATCATCCGACGAACATTCCGACAGTGTTGAAGATGGGGAAGAATCCAATGAACACATCAATGCTGCAGATGAAACCAAGGTGGAGGCTGATGGTACCGAGGAGGCTGGTGGTATCGAGGGGGCTGATGGTACTGTTGAGGAGGAACAGATGTCTGAAGTACTGTAGATATTCCAATAACAATTATTCTATGCAATCAAGCAGCATTTGAGGGAAGAGATATGGGTGTATCGTAGTCAATCTGAGGTCCCTTTGTATCAGGCTGGAGTGACCTGGGGTGACCTGGGGTGACCTGGGGTGACCTGGAGTGACCTGGAGTGACCTGGAGTGACCTGGGTTGACCTGGGGTCCTCAAAGGCAGCCAGTGGCTGACCTCAATCAACTCAGTCACTTTGAGACCTTGTCAAGGACCCCTCAGGTCTCTTCAGACAGTCTTAGTGACATCTAGGCCTCCCTGAGATTTTCTTGCATACATCTCAGGCCTTCTCAGATTTACTCAATCCAACACAGCTTCCCTGAGGTAGATTTAAGAAAACTCAGTCAAACATAAGCTGCTTGTGATTCTCTGAGGTGACTTCTGGGAGCTGTGAATTACCCTCTGGCAATCCCAGGATTCTATGGCAATCTGAGGTGTATTCAGTTGAATACTAGTGGTCTGAATCTGCCTGAGGCTGTCTGTGTTCTCCTCTGTCATCTCCAGGTGGCCATGGTGTCCATATTTTGGCTATAAAACACAGAAGTTCTTGCGGTGACCTGGGTGACCCTGGTGACCATGCATACTGTGGTTGCTCTTTTTAACCTGAAGCAGCCTCTGGTCCAGAGGCTTTTTCCTGATGAATACTCAGCTCAAGTCAATAGTTTTCAGCCTTAGTCCCATCATAGAGAAGGTTGATCTCTCGGCCATCGCGTCTCTATCTGTCAAGGAGATTGAGGGAATGGTGTTGGATCAGCTCGCTGCTCCTGCCTCTCTGAGCACCCATACTTATTGCACAGCTAGGACAAATCTCTGCCATATTAATAGCTGCTTGTCCAAGCTAAATGATCTTCACAAGGTTCAAAATTGCATAGCACAGAGCTTGATGTTTCACCAGGTTTCTAGTGCACCTAGCATAGAGAAGGCTCTTAGTACCCTTTTCAAGATCCAGGCTACTCTGTTGGTGTTACATTGAAGTACCGAAGCCACTATCTGGTCCTTAGCCAACCAGTATCCAGAATGTGCTTCGACAGTGCTACGACATGTCATAGATGAGGTGAGCCCTAGGTTGTCAATTGCCCACAGCCCTATTCTTACCAGATTGCAGGCTTCTTCTAGAAAGATTTGCTTCAAAATGCCGCTAGGATTACAGAACTTTCAATGTCTGGGCCCCAGCCAGTGGCTGGATGATGAAATCATCAACTACTTTGTCTGCAAATGGTGTTCTCAGTCCCAGGGTACTATTGGCTTTACTACATTCTTTGCCCCCACCTTCCTCTTCCAAGACTCCACTTGTGTAAAGGCGCAAGAGGTGTTCGACTTGCAGCAGGAAAGGCAACTTCGGTGATGGTATAAAAGACACTGTGTGCATATGCTTTGTGACTTACTTTCCTTGCTTCTCTCACCACCTTGAGCAGGCTGATCTTAGGCTAGCAACATGGCATAAAGTCTTCATTCCAATCAATGAGCAGAATTGCCATTGGTACTCTGCCTCCATCAATTTCCTTCATAAAACTATTGAGGTTTACAATAGTCTGGAGAGCATGATGATCTCGAATCACAGGAAGCCTATAAGTCAGTGTAAAAACACTGGCCTCATGCTGGTAAGTCTTCTTGAAATCTTCAAATTTCTGCAATGGAGTTTCATCAGTGATTTGGCCTTAGGCGTTGATGTAGTTGGCTGAGGTGCTTGGGGGTTTTAAAGGTGACGATGTTCAGCTGGCTAACAATCCCGAGACAGAATGGAGCTGTAGACCACATGTCAAGGTTCAATTTTGTATTTCATTCAAATTCGACATTCATCAATGACTGACTCCTCTCATTAGGTGCCTTCTCAACCAAATATTTACGACTGTGGTGTCCACACTCTTTGGCATTTGAAACATGTACTTCAGAATGGTAACGTTGGTATGAATAAGATGATTGATGGTGAATACAGTTTCATGGAGGATATGACTGGCAAGTGTTTAAGGCTTGCACAAGAGATGTTGGATGACCATGACCAAATGTAACCTATAGCCTTTTCATGACCTTTTGACCTTCTTTGTTCGCTCGCTATCACGTTTCGTATCT
>RCHF01003918.1:0-35350 GCA_003987895.1 Neonothopanus nambi | reverse complement strand
GGTATCTTCATCTTGCATATTAAGCTTGTTATTGTCGGCTAAAAACTGCAATAGACCAGGCATATAAATTGCACGCAGGTCTTCGAAGTTCCGAATGCTTCTGCGTAGGATATTTCGACATTCGAGAATCTTTGTAGATTGCCGTGTTGTCTGAGGTGAGATTTTTTCGGAATTAATCTCACCCCGAAGCTTGACTCTGCCATATTTCATTAGCTTCTGCGCCCATAATGCCAGTTAAAGTTTCAACTTACTGTGCATCTTCCAGTTCCAATGCCAACATGACGAATTTTGCTGCTGTTATCTTATTACGTGCTGGTACGTTTGCACGAGCACGCGCCTCATCCTCCGCTGCTAATTCTTTCTCCACCTGCGCTGCCGAGAGAACTAAATGAACGAAGACGTAAGTTTGAGTTTCCACCGTCAATCTTAAAAACACTTACATTCCTCGGTCACTTCGAACGGATTTTCCACGCCTCGCTTCGGAAACGCCGCATCTTCCCAGATCCTACACATCTCTTCCCATTTCACAGTCAAGTCTGGTGGAAGGTTGTTGGTTAGACCACGATGAGCTTCACGTTGACGGTTGCGGTCCTTGATAGCGCTTTTATACCGGGTCCACAATGTAGCTCCTAGAATTAATATCAGTATTTTGTTACATTTGTAATGAAGCATGTAGACGTACCCATAGATATGTACTTCTGCCAATTGTGAAATCCGAAATGTGCCTCGAGCGTGTCAACACGTGTACCAGGCCCCATCGTCTTCGTAGAGTTTCCCAAAGGATTATGAATCCCCCAAATTCGCTCCATCGCCTCGTGATCCGTCATGGCCACCCACTTCACTAACGTGCACGCATATTGTTCATGATCCTTCGTCTTATGCATAGGCTCGTGGAATTTACCGATAACCGGGATTTGGATCATCTCGCCACACGGTTTGATACTATCTGGCCAATGTTCCTCTATACGTTTCTCCAAATTAACGAACCACTGGCAGGCGATGTCGTAGCCAATGATTAGAGACTGAGCTCTGGAGAAGTGACGTAACGAAGAACCAAACACATAGTCCATATTCGCATAACTATATCACGGTAAGTTTAAGGCACGCTTTCAACAATATGAACTTACCGCTCGCCCTTCTGCAAGTTCCCGATTCCATTCGGTAGCAACATTTCTCCCCTCGCGCAGCATACAGCCCCAACACCACATCAGGAAAATCCCCTTTGCTGTCAAGTCACCTGAGATCTAACTGGCATTCAGGGTTGCCCAGGGTTTGAGCTGAAATTCAAGCTGAACCTGGGTGACCTGGGGTGACCTGGGGTGACCTGGGTGACCTGGGTGACCTCACTAGATCACCAAGCCTGAGAAGCCCTAGAGAACCTCAGGCTATGTGACTACTAGTCTTAATTCTGTGTATTACATGACTAATTTTCTTAGGGTAGCATATATGTATGAATGCTCAATCACAGTTATTATAGGTTCAAATAAGGGAAGAACATAAGAATTATACTGTTATTATGATAAATGTACTTTGTCACAGTGTATCGGAATGGATAGGAAAGGTCAAGCCCACTGAGGCTGGTACGTCTAGCTCAAACCTAAGAGTCCCTTGGACGAGTTCAATAAATGGTCTGATAGGCAAACTTGCTTTGCATCGAGTTAACAAAAAATCGATGACAGTCATCGAGAACGTTCTCCGATTTCCACGACTCGCAGAAATCTGCTGGGAATAGCATGCATGTCTGTCGTATGCGTGAAATGGCCACAATTTCTCCTTGAGGAAGCTTAGCAGAATCTTTCGACTTTGTTACCACATACATTCCATGATGAGGCTCTCCCGTTGGTTTGAACTTCGAGTACCATTCGACATAGACAAGGGGATCCTGTGGCCAAGGTGCTGATATTGTCCTTCCAAACGAATCCTTTATAGTGGATGGTAGACGAAATACCACCTGCACCCGCCCAGCTCTGCAACCTAAAGCAATTGCTGTCAGCCATGCTCGGTGGAATCATGAGGGATGGTCTACATACCTGCAAGAGCAGTAGATTCAGCGTCGTCAGTCTCCAATACTATGACCGTGTCGAACCGGGTACTCTTTGACCCCCTTCGTACCGGCAATGCTCTAATGATCTCTCTCACTGCCCCTTCATCTACCAAACTAGGAGGATTGAGCTTGAATTGATGCCAAACCTCAAGGGAATCGAAAGGGAGAGTCTTCTCGAAAAGTGTGCGTCCTTTCAGCTGTTGCCCATCAGGAAGATATTTGCTGAGGAAAATTTTTAAGTGACGAATAAAATTAGGTGCATTGTGCGAGACTTGAATCGTCGATAGCCACTTGTGGGGCTCAGGTGGGTACTTTGCTATGCTGTAATACATCTCCGAGTGCAGGGATGTGCCGCTGTCGACCACCATGGCGTCCTCCCGTAGAACGGGTATCTCCTCCCCCGTCATGTCCTCCACGTCCTCCACCGCCTCCACTTCCTCCTCCTCCTCCACCGCCTCCTCCTCCACTCCGTCCTCCTCCACTCCTTCCGTCTCTTCTTCAGTACCTAGGTCCTCCGATAATTCACGGTTCAGGCCATAACGCGAAACTTTTTCTTGCCTGGAGAGCCAAGTTACCATTTGGGGGAAATGATTTCTCTTATTACTAGCTCGCCATCCTTCCTTCGTAAAGTTGATATGTAGTCGTTCAAACATCTCCGTGTTGTAATTGTCCGTGGTGCCAAGAAGTGAAATAGATTTGGAATAGTGTAGGAGGGAATGAAACTTAGGAATGTTGAAATGGGCTCGAACACCTGCCTTTATAAAATAGCCTTTATTGTCGTGCCATGACTTCAATGCATCCTCCATATATTGAAGGGTGATCTCATCATGAGACTGATACTGGGCAAGATATATGAAGTCTAGCAGAGCTCGACAAGTGGTTATACCCTGGTGAGAGACCGTGGACCCAGGAAGACAGCCCAAAAGAATTTTAGCGATGTGCTTTCGCTCAGTACCAGAGACCTGGCTCAAAGCCGAGATTCCATCCTTGAAATGGCGGACCCCATGACAAGGAGGAAGAGAACGAATTCTCTGGTCAAGCTCCTCTTCCGACATTATCCCCTGAATGATCTCGATGAGATGCACCAAAACCCCTTGGTAGGCCTGATGAAGAATGTCGGGGGTGATGGCCAGATGTATATTTGACAGCGGAAAGCCAGACCAAAAGGGCTCGTAGTTGCCTCCAGAAACGTCGTACTCCATGCAATGAGTATGGATAACGGACTCCGAACCCCCACGATCGCGAGCCTTTTTAATGACGTTGGCCGTCCAGGATTCAGTCCGTGGGGTGCTGGGTTTAGGATCCTGAAGATGATTGGCCAAGCACTGGCATTTGGGACAGGTGCCGTATTTTGTGCAGGTAACGAGACACTGCTCTGGATAATCTGTGACATATGCCGCAAGGATAGGATAAACGACCCGTACTACACCATCGGCCCCCCGCATTCCTACACCGGCTTTACCAGCTGCTTTCAGGGGCTCCAGGATCATCCTCATCGACTCATGAAAAAGCTGATAGTTTCGGGTCTTCAGCTGAGTTCGAGAGAGCCCCGCCTTCCCAAGCTTCTCCACTGAAAGGTAACCAAGAAGAACGCAGGCTTGGCTACTGGGCTTACGCTGCAGTGCTTTCGGAATATTACCGAGGGTAAGGTAGACTGGGTATGCAGACTTTCCGCCAGTGAACTGAGTGAGGCTAGTTTTGTCTGTTGCGATGATAACTGGTGCAAGAGTTGCCCCGGGGGGAAGTTCGCTCTGTGGAGAAACGATTGAGGAGACAAGGTCAAAGAAAGGGGAAAACGAATACCTGTATGCTATTCCACCACTTTCCAGTCCACATCTCGTTGAAAATTCGCGTTTCCCGGGAGGAATTGGAGTAAACTTTGATTGGCTTGTATTGAAGGAACTTTGAGAGCGCTGGATCCCCCCAAAGGCTCCTGATTGCTTCAACGGGATCTCTGTAACGAACGGTGTACCATTCATCGGGCCGATCCTTGAACCGAAGCCGTCTACTATGCCATTGACCGCAGCGCTCAGGCATGGAATCGATACGTTGGAACATTGAGCGAGAATTATTAAAAGAGAGGCCAAGGCGGTCCTTAAACTGTATCGCGTCAACAGAATCAATGAGGGAATAAGATCTGAGACCGACCTCAGGGATTTTTAAGAGCCTGTCCAAGGCATTGTGATGGATGTTCTCTTCAACAGCCCATTGAGCTATTTCCCAGTCTAAGGCAGAGGGAAACGCATCATTTTCCGACCCAGCTTCCTCTAAATTTGGGTGATCGAAGAGGTGCTTCCATCTCTTATAATCTTTGGAGTCTTTTGCAAGAGGCTTTCCGGCAGTAGGGTGTTCATCAAAGACTTGCGACTCATCCTCGTCCTCCAGGGTACGATGCAGCTCCCACCTCTTCCAAGATTCCATGGTGGATGGCCCAGGACCAGCTTCGCCTTCCTGTACATCAAACGAAGAGGGTGTGAAATTCATCAAATCCTCCTCAGTCTTCAAGCCAAAGCACTCCATGTAGGACTGGATCTCTTGCTTCAAATAGTCGGGTATCACTTCATAACTTTCCAGTTGGCCGCCCTCGTCCTCCTCGTCGCCTTCCACCCCGCTCTCTTCCACCTCGATCTCTTCCTCCTCACGGTCATCGTCGTCTCCCAAAATGGGCATATCATTGGCAGAAAAAGGCGGGGTGAGATCAGCTGCAGAGGTTGAAGAACGGCCGCGGCTCCGTGAAGTCGTGTTAGACTGCGTCAAGGGACTAGGTCAATGATCTCGCGCCTGGGTGCGGGGAAGCTGGGAAGATAGCTGAGCAAGAAGCTGACTGCGGTAGTTTATGTGGAGCGCGTTGGTGGCCTTGCTGAGGTGAGCATTTCGCCCTTTCGCTGAGGCAAACGGACGTTTGCAAGCAGGACATTCATGCATGACCTGGAGAAAGAATAGGTTGAAAGAATGGAGGCAGAGGTAAGGCTCAAACTCACAAGCACTGGTGTCAATATAAATCGGCCAAATGCATCTCCAGGCCCAATCTCCGGATCCAACCAGCTGACACGTTGTGCTTCGTAGAACCTGAGGGTAGACCTTCCAGGTCATACTTTGTGTATCGTGCGTGATAGCTTCCTCTTGCCATGAGGTACCAAGACCGTATGATTCCTCAATCCAAGAGTCAGATTCGCGACGTGACTTGAAAAGTAACCCAAAAATACCAGTAGAAGGCACCCCTACCGGCGTAGAATGCCTGAATGCTCCAAAAACCAGATTCTTGACTTCTATGACAGAGACGCAAAAGAGAAGAAGCAAAAGATTTCAAGGAGCATGCTAACTTGAACGTCGTGCATCATGGGAGCATTGTGAGGAGCGTGCTTACATAAGTACGACATACTGCAAGTGCCATTCATACACTTCATTCATACTAAAGATACGAAACGTGATAGCGAGCGAACAAAGAAGGTCAAAAGGTCATGAAAAGGCTATAGGTTACATTTGGTCATGGTCATCCAACATCTCTTGTGCAAGCCTTAAACGCTTGCCAGTCATATCCTCCGTGAAACTGTATTCACCATCGATCATCTTATTCATACCAACGTTACCATTCTGAAGTACATGTTTCAAATGCCAAAGAGTGTGGACACCACAGTCATAAATATTTGGTTGAGAAGGCACCTAATGAGAGGAGTCAGTCATTGATGAATGTCGAATTCGAATGAAATACAAAATCGAACCTTGACGTGTGGTCTACAGCTCCATTCTGTCTCGGGATTGTTAGCCAGCTGAACATCGTCACCTTTAAAACCCCCAAGCACCTCAGCCAACCACATCAACGCCTAAGGCCAAATCACCGATGAAACTCCATTGCAGAAATTCGAAGATTTCGAGAAGACTTACCAGCATGAGGCTGGTGTTTTTACACTGACTTATAGGCTTCCCGCGATTCGAGATCATCGTGCTCTCCAGACTATCGTAAACCTCGATAGTTTTATGAAGGAAATTGATGGAGGCAGAGTACCAATGGCAATTCTGCTCATTGATTGGAATGAAGACTTTATGCCATGTTGTTAGCCTAAGATCAGCCTGCTCAAGGTGGTGAGAGAAGCAAGGAAAGTAAGTCACAAAGCACACACACGCAGTGTCTTTTATACCATCGCTGAAGCTGCCTTTCCTGCTGCAAGTCGAACACCTCTCGCGCCTTTACACAAGTGGAGTCTTGGAAGAGGAAGGTGGGGGCAAAGAACGTAGTAAAGCCAATAGTACCCTGGGACTGAGAACACCATTTGCAGACAAAGTAGTTGATGATTTCATCATCCAGCCACTGGCTGGGGCCCAGACGTTGAAAGTTCCGTAATCCTAGTGGCATTTTGAAGCGAATCTTTCTAGAAGAAGCCTGCAATCTGGTAAGAATAGGGCTGTGGGCGATCGACAACCTAGGGCTCACCTCATCTATGACATGTCGTAGCACTGTTGAAGCACGTTCTGGATACTGGTTGGCTAAGGACCAGATGGTGGCTTCGGTACTTCGACGTAACACCAACAGAGTAGCCTGGATCTCGAAAAGGGTACTGAGGGCCTTCTCTATGCTAGGCACACTAGAAACCTGGTGAAACGTCAAGCTCTGTGCTATGCGATTTCGAACCTTGTGAAGATCATTTAGCTTGGACAAGCAGCTATTAATATGGCGGAGATTTGTCCTAGCTGTGCGATAAGTATGGGTGCTCAGAGAGGCAGGAGCAGTGAGCTGATCCAACACCATTCCCTCAATCTCCTTGGCAGATAGAGACGCGATGGCCGAGAGATCGACCTTCTCTATGATGGGACTAAGGCTGAAAACTATTGACTTGAGCTGAGTATCAATAGGGCCAACCAAACAATTTGGGAGCTCGGTGAAGACGGAATGAGGGACAAGAACACAACTTGTATGTTTTGTATGTTTGGAACCCATTCTGATGATATGTAAGTCATGCTTTAGCTGTATATGAGTACAAAAGAACATACCGAGAGCTTTGGGTGTTGCAAAAGGCTTCTATGTACAAGAAAAGGCTGGGGCAGATGAATTCAAAGAGAACGTAGGGAGCAACGGAGTTGGGATTACTAAGCATATAAGCAACTACCTTCCAGGCGAACTATAGTACACAGCCATTCCTCAATGTGACCCAGTGCCGGTTTCCCCTCCTCCTCCTCCAACTTCTGCTTCAGTTTCATAGAGGTCTTCAATTGATTAGGCTACAGAGGTACCTACTTATACTCGGAATTTTTTCTATTCAAGCTCGTAGATTTATGTAGACCAGAACAAATCATAACCAATGATATTTTTCGGCGTTGAAGATTTTCCTATTATATACGGGGGGAATAAGAGTGCAGGGGAACAATTCTGTAAGGCACTACGCAACACTGGGGCCCTTGCCTCGTACTGCAGCCAACATTCAAAAGGTAACATGCATCAAAGCCACCGTTGATGTGTAGAGAAATAAACTCTTGGATTACGGGGTGAAGGATGAGAGCTTAAGGGCTGGATGCCAGGACATTTTGCTTGGCCCCATGCCTCCGCAAGCCCTGCTTTGGGAACTTAGGGCTGTTGATGGGCGTATTTGGTGCAGTTCCTTGAAATTCCATGAGCCACTCCTAGTATATATAATTTAAGGCATGAAAGGGCATCAGTAAGTACCTTGCCATGTGTTAGCGTCTTCAGGTGGTAGCTGGATGACTTTCACTCGGATTCTTCTAGTACCTGCGGCAAATTGTGCTTGAATTATTGTATGGACAAAGTAACGCTACAGACTTACCACTTTTCATAAGGGTCTGGGCTTTTCCACAACTTTTTGACATTAATTTACGCTGTTGTCGACGAAGGAAGGTCCACTTTCGCCAGTGGAAGCCTCCTTTTGCGAAGCATGGCTGAGACATATCAGAGATTTACCAGAACGATTCCAAACCGGCAGCAAGAACTTGAAGGTGTACAAATAGACTCACGGGTCATGTGAACGGAAAATATCTGTACCAGAAAATCTAAGGTGGTCATTGTTAGCAGGAGGGGACAAGCAGCAATTCTGGAAAATTCTTTTTATACCAACTCAGCGCTGCATCTCAGTAGTGGTCAAAGATTTCAGCGCCATGTCATGTTTGAAATTAAGAAGCGGGTTGAAAGACGCTCTTCTCTGTTCAGTACCATAAGCTTGAACCCTGTCTGCCGTTTTTATTGAAGGTAATGGCAGGTAGTGGTGGGTAATTGCGCCAATGTTGGGTATGAAGAAGATTAAGAACAAGGAGGCATCCGGTATGATCAGGGATACCGTGATAACCTGAGAAACCTGGGTGACCTGGGTGACCTGGGTGACCTGGAAGGCCTGGGCGACCTGGAAAGCCCGAGCAACCTCAACCAGCCTGAGGTCACCCAGGTGAACCTCAGGTTGGCAGCGGTCACCCAAGCCACAGTGTCCCCAGTTGCTACCTGTAGCAGGGTCATTTCTAAAGCAGAGAGGGTAAAAAGGGAGGCCAAGATGCCAATCTTTCAGTTCTATCTGGTGGAATTCAGAATGAGAATTCAAACGCACGCACACAAATGTGGAGTAATAGTACGATTGGTACTACAGATCCAAGAAGAGAAGCAGGCAGTGACAGGAACTGTCACAGGATATGAAAGCAATACAATAAAAGTACATAAGTACCGGAAGTTGACCAGAAGGTAGGGGAAGCAACGGCCGGAGGAAAGGAAAGCAGCAGGAAGAAGAGCAAAAGGTGAAGGAAAAAGGACATGGAGAAGCGAAAGGGCAAGGTGATGTAAAAATAGTGAAAGGTGGGCCTCAAGATGTATTCCCTGGCAATGTAGCTGGTTTTATAGCTGCTGGCCAGTGTAAGTATTTACATGACTGGCAGGACGAGACTTGCGGATCTTTTCGACGATATCAATGTGATCCTGGGCCCAGGTTGATAATTAAATTAGTCAAAGCTCTTGACTTTTCCCAACTGTCAGCTAGTACATAGAACTCGACAATTCCGAATTCTCATTCAAATCCATTGTAAAGGCCGCTGCGGTAACTTCCTGGCATGAGCCAGGATTCTGAACCAAGCTACAAGTGCTGCTTTCAGTACTGAATACTTAGAGGGTCTCTGAGTCTCTGAGTCATTTTGAAAAAACTTGTCAACTTTTGAAATCATATTTCCTTTGTCTTGTACAGCTGATTCAGCCTGGAGGATTGAAGTACACTCAGTGTTGACGTGGCAAGGTCGACAACACGGCGAACTCGAGTTGGCAGATCGGAAACCACGATAGAAGCGAGGCAAGAAAGAAGTCCCTACCGAATTTGACCGGAAGTATCGTCACCGAGAGCTGACTCAGGTATGAGACAAACACGAGAAAAAAGCTGGCTTGCTCATGAGTCGGTGCAGCCTCCAAGACTGAGGGAAATATGAGGAAATATAATGCTTGTTCAACTATGACAACAACAGCGCCACAGATATGTAGCTATACAAGTAGTGAGGTAGAATAAAAATCTGGTATATGTGGAATCCTTCTGAACGACCCACGGCGGGACAGGCTGAACAACACGAAATCAACTGAGCCAATGCAACACATCACTCCATCCAAAAGTGCTAGAGTAAGTTGGGGGAAGGGGGGTGTTGCTGGGAAGAAACTTGCATTGTACTACACTAGAGAACAGTTCCCGGGAGTTGCCTGATGTCCATTGTCGATGAGGCCTTGAAGCTTTAGTGAGCTCGAAGGGGTGCAAAAAATTCTAGCTCAGAGTTACATTTCGGTTGCTTGGTGGTTGGGGCTGGGTTGAAATTGAGTGATTGTGGCATGACTTGTACGGACTTCTACTTGCTTTGAGGATTCATAGGGGGGATGGCAGTGTGAGCAAGAGTATGTGGAGAAAGAGAGGCAGGTGGGCCCGAAACAGGCTGGGGGATGTGTGGGAAAGCATCGGCCGTTCCGGCGGCAGCCGGTATAGCAAGAAGCTCCAATATCGGAGAAGCTGCGAAGCGGCTATTAGTAAATTCATCTGTAGTACCCATCAAATGGCCACTCCACAAATGTGTGTCGCATGTGACATATCAAATCTATTATCTCAGCTTCAGGTTCCGACTATGTACACCGTGACCATATGCTTGACACGCTCGACACGTTCAACACCAACCATATTAAAGCATACAGTCAGAAAGGTAGGCCTCCCGTTCTGCTCCTCCAATCCTGTCTTTCTTTGGAGACGGTATATGTAGCTGGCATACTTTCAATGCGGAATCAATCCTGGGTCCAGGAAAGTATGCCAGCTGCATATACCGTGTCTGATCTTAGACGGCATGATGAGCAGGGTACAGACGTTTATGCTCTATCTAACCTATCTCTTCCACAGGTACTATATGCCTTACTCACGACAGGTATGCGTTTTTTTATCCTAGTTGTCTTCTGTAGTTGCATCTTTTTGCAGTTACGGAGTGGCAAGAGCTATGGTGACTACAGTTCAAGCTGGCGCGATGAAATTTCGAACGCTTGTATCATTCGCGTTGCAGAATCCACGCCCTCACTCGAAGCCCTTCTAGTCCGTGCCCTCGACAATGAAGCTTTGGCCCCCGATGAGGAGCTGGAAGACTTTGCAGCCCCCGCATCAAGCAACTCCGCCTTCTCTGATTCCCTGCCCAACAAGCGAAAGCGCGACGCTACAACGGATGCACATGATAAGAATTTCAATCCGCGCCATGCTAAACGAAAATGCAGGCGCGCCACCAAATTCGAGACATTCGGCCACCTTCACGCACACAACACCCCCTCGATAGAAACCTGTCAACCTTATCCTTCTGGCCTGGATGTGGAGGAGCTTAGAGCAGCTGCAGGCACTTTTGTGGGTACAATTCAAGCCGGAAACCAGGAGACTGCCTCGCCGGAGCAGCTGCAAGCAGATGGATTCCGTTACCTTAAGTGGGAGGGCGAGTGAGTATTTTGGCCATTTCCTGACCTAAGTCCTTCTAACACCCCTTTAGACAAGCCATACCGCTTGTGGATTCTAAGAATCGTCTCTTCGTTGTTGCGGTGAAGAAAATTCGTGACCCCAGTTACCAAGACACTGTAGATGAAGCATGTAGCCACCTAGAGCAGGCACGACAAGATACGAAGTTTGAGGCTAAAGAAGAGGTGCATAAGCGTGGCCGCTTTGCTGCAGCTACATATGGTTGGTCCATTGGGCAGGGTCAGGAAACTGTGATGCACACAGCAGGGCGACATCGATCCATGATGGAGACCCTCATCTCAAAGCCCTGCTTTCAGCGCATTGCAGCAGCACAAGATGGTGAGTACCCCGATTTTGCTTACATATTTAGCTAATGGGTGGGTGAAGCTGCATTCGCATGCTGGTCGCCAAAGAACTACAGCTTTTACCACCAGAGTATGGAGGACCTGAAGCACTACATCCCCACCTTTGCACTCAACTTTCCCCGCAGCGTCTTTGCTTGCCTCACACTAAACTTTGGCCCACAGACGCACACCTACGTCCACGTCGATGAGAAGAACGTGGCACATGGGATGTGTGCGATCACTTCAGGTGGGAAGTATGACCATAAGAAAGGTGGCCACTTGATTTTATGGGATCTCAGGCTTATCATCGAATTTCCTCCGGGATGTACTATCCTCATTCCTTCTGCCCTGCTTCGTCACTCTAACTCCCCTATTCAACCTGGTGAGACACGCTACTCAATCACCCAATACACAGCAGGTGGCATCTTTCGTTGGTTAGAGTATGGTGGTCAAACTGAGCGTAGACTTCGAAAGTCAAATCGGGCCTTATTTCTACGGCTTTGGGGTGAAAGGGAGAGTCGATGGGCTAGGATGGTTAACATGTTTTCAACGATAGATGAGCTTCGCGGTGATGTGGCTGAGTCGACTGCTTAACTATATACTATTCCTATTTTCAATAGAATTTACTGTTATTCACTAAACATCTTGTGCATCTCACTGGCTTTGGTGAACTTAGAAGTAGAGGAAATAAGGTGCTGACACTAACACCCTGTCGAGCACAGCTTGAACTCTCAAGGCAGGTGGCTTGACCAAGTCTTAAAGTGACTGTGTAGCTCAGGATCAGTCAGTGGCTGGCTACATGTCGCCCCAGGTCGCCCCAGGTCACCCCAGGTCACCCCAGGTCACCCCAGGTCACCCCAGGTCACCCCAGGTCACCCCAGGTCACCCCAGGTCATCACAAGTCATTCTAGGTTTTTTTAATCTTACATTTCCGTCCAAGTATGTAAGTCTACTCCCAATATCCTGGTTTCTGAAACACCTAAAGTCTGACATGCACACTGAGGTCTAGTTGTTGAACTATCGAGACTCGAGAGGCAACTGTGTACGTTCGGTCACAAACTCGTAATTACGTACAAGGTAATATAACCCCATTTGGCAACATAGTACAAAGGATGAAGTGTAACCCCATTTAGGCAGTCATTTATCTCGCCACATCCACCATGTCTACCATTCCTACCCAACAGAACCAGACAGGCAAGGAGGTCCTGTCACCACCAGCAACGGTCTACGACATCTTGGAGAAAGCTACCCAACAGCGAGCACTGCTTCAAGTGCCGCCTCCTTCATCCGCCTACAGTTCTACGAAAGCCATCTCGATCGCAGAGACACGAATTAGCGTACAGGACCGAGTTGATTCTGCCAACCAGAGCAGCCATAGGCTGAACAAGGCCTGTAGCCGACATTTTGATACTTTGAAGGCACACATGCTCTCCGACGAAATTCATCGAAAATTCAATGAGACGTTCCAAGATATGCAGGATGAACGAAGAGGTTTTCTGACAGAAGTCACTGAGGCCGACGTCTCTGAAGCACATCAGGCTGAACTAGACCTACTAATCCTCATCCTCACGCCAATCTTCAAGGCCAACCCCCGTTGGGTGAACCTTTTTCACTGCATGAAAGTTGCTGCCGAGGACGCAGGAGTAGCCTCACAAGAGAGGTGTAAACCTGACCTTTCACTTCTTTTCCTCCCATATCAAACGGACCCAAATACGCCTCCGCCCCTAGGCATGCCCTTCTTGACGGCC
Organism: Neonothopanus nambi; assembly: GCA_003987895.1. Lineage (NCBI taxonomy): Eukaryota > Fungi > Basidiomycota > Agaricomycetes > Agaricales > Omphalotaceae > Neonothopanus > Neonothopanus nambi. The sequence goes on along the minus strand of RCHF01003918.1, from coordinate 22,278 downwards.
GAGAATAAAAGGCTCGGGCCGGCGTTTGGTATGTTTCCTCTGACGCCCTCAGGACCTCGGCACATAAAATGGCCTTACAGTACACAAGATTCGCTGCAAAGGCGTGATCGTATCATCGTTCAGGTATGTTTTTGCTAGATTGAAAGCTCTTCGAATGTCTGTTCAACAACAACTGGTTCCAGGTCGTTACCCAAATGATCACCAGGGGGACAGATTATGGGATTTTTTTCACCCTAGACCGACTTGTCTTCCTTAAGAAGGATGGTAAAGAGTTGGTATGGGCGGATTGCGGCAACAATATGAGGTTTGATTATTTGAAGTACGCTGCTTGGATTATTGATGCGGCGGAGAGCAACTACATGAGATATACCCAATATCTCCAGGAGATCAACCCCCCGCCATCCCTACCAGCAACTTCTCCTGCCGGCTCTCAGGCTTCTTCCACCGTGATGTTCACGTTGACCCCCCCTTTTCGACTCCCATTCCTCCCCACCCTCAAATATCAAGGCAATAAGCTGTTTTCGAATGCCTCGAAGATCAAGTCCGCTCTCGATAAATCGAGTACAATATCTGTGAAGCCTGGGGAATTTTCCCCCTGCGACTTCCCGAACAGCACCAGGTATGGTACCATCTTCTGTTATATGCCCTGTCTGACTATTTTGCCCAGCCATTCGCCGGCATGGTTGAATACGATAATAAGCATTCACCTGCCTATTATGGTGGTCTGCCAGGATCAAAAAATGGTTGCGATGAATTTGGAGGCACGTATTGTAGGTAAATTGACCACTGGCACCATTCAAGATTTCGAGCAGGAGGTGGCTATGACGAGAATGGCAAACTGTATTCTACCACGCAACACACCGGTGTTGCTTGCCAGTCTTGTTGCAGGGGACTTTCAACTTATCTTGACCTCGTATATCGGACATTCCCTCAATTGGTGGCAAGAGCTTAGCCTCTCTCAAGTGTAAGTCTCCTTATAAAGATTTCTCTGTTTGAAACGCTAATTTTTTCCACTGACAGGAAACAATTGATCCAGCTTGTCTATGCTCTGCATAGAATGGGCCTACACCACCATGACCTCTGGCCTGGAAACGTCACGGTGGACGACACCCAGGTTGGAATCATCGACTTTGGTTCGGCTCAAATAATTTCAGGTGAATGTGAATCATGCGATGATGAGGCGGCCCTAGAGGAGCTTTGTGAAGAGCTGGGGTTGGACACCGCAGAGCTGCTTGAACATGATATTTAACGTACTGTTGCCATCTTCCCTATATTCCGAGTCGTCATTCTATTGTGCCCATAAAATGTAGTATCAATTCCAAATATTTTCGGTTTCGAGCCTGTATTATGTCATATTACCATCATGTGACCTCGAAGTTGACTTAAGTTCGAAGTCGTGACATTCGCTTACATGCCTCCCAAGAAAACTACCTCTACGTCCGACGAAAAATCAGCTTCCTACAACACTCGGAAACGGAAGCGATCTAATCCTGTCCCAGATACTCCCAATAACCCGAAGACCAACGATGCCAAGGTGAAGGGTAAGGCAGCTCAAGGGCGCGTATCGGAAAAGGGAAAGGATGTGAAGGTCGTCAACGCTCCTCCTTCAGAGGCGACCAAGCATCCAACACCAAAGCGATCTACTCAGACTCGGCACGCTTCTGAGTACCTTCCAGCATTGGAGGCACAGGAGGATAGGCAGAAGAAGTCATCTGGTTCTGGAATGCGCATAAGTACTGGTGTGTTTTCTTTCTTATTTGACACAATATCTGGCAACTCACTTTCGAAGCTTCAGCTAGACCCGCTTCGAAACAGCGCCTGCAGCAACCTGGCATCCGAAAATCTAGCGCAAACAATACTGCAGGTGGGTAACAACTTCTTCACCTATATCTGCTGATTTTTACCGTGTATAAGAGGGCAATATGAAGACAAAAGGAGCTGCCACTGGTACCGAAGGGGCTGTTGTTGATTGTAAGAAAGCCGTCGATGCCATATTCATTCCAGACTCGGATGAGGTTGAGATCATAGCTTCAGTCAAAGGTATGAACATTTTGACGCGCTTTGTGCGAGCTAAGCAGGCTTCAGGTAAACACACGGTTGTAGAGGACGAGGGCTCCGTGGAAGCCAGCGATCTTGGAGCCAATGATATGAACGTGGACGCGGTCGAGAGCCCTGGTGAGGACGAGGCCCCGAAGGATGAGACCCAAAGCGCAGGAGGTGAGGAGAGTGCCAGCGAGAAGGGCAACGAGGTGAGATTTATTGTCTTTTTGTGTTCTTCTCTGAGTATTATTGGCGTGAAGATGGTTCTGGAGTCTGAGGAGGAAGATTCCAAGACCCGTAAACGCGACAGATTGGGACAGTCAGGAATCCAGGGCAAGGTGCATTTGTCGGTTTTCAGAAGCTCTGAGCGGCGGGCTCTAGCTCAAGTTGCAAGGTGGGTGTCGAGGATGGCGACTGCTCTTTACAACATGTTCCCATCTAGCGGGCACGTACACTGGCCTTACCTCGTCAAACATCTAGAGCAACTAGATGATCAAGAGATCAGCGATGCCTTCCGTGGCGTTTTAAAGGACTGAAAATTGAAGAATTGCCTTGTGAAATGGGTGGGTCTCTGTTCCTCATCGAAGACTGTTCTTAATTCCTGCTTAGATGTTTTACGGCGTCAGTGACGTTCGAGGGCATATGGCTGCGAGTTCTCATGCTTCTGTCATGGAGTATTTCGGTATACCTGGAACCCTCAGTCAAAGAGAGGTGGTGAGTGCTTCATACTTGGTGACACGGCAATCCTTTCATTTTTTGCAGCAAAATCGTGTCCTTTGGTTGCTGGATAAGAACAAGTTTCACCATGGGGGGCTCAACATCGAGGTAGGCTGCTCCTTTTTCCGATTCCCTGCCTGAACTTATTTCTGGTTCAGGAGAACAACTTTGACGTGAATGGGCCTCTCAAAAATGAAGTGGTAGGTATAGCTCTCCGAGCCACATTTATTGCTAACTCTGCAGAGCCAAATCACCTTCTTCTCGACACCCTGCATGAAAACGAGTCGATACCGGTGGGACTTATAGTGATGACGCTCACTATTGTAAAGCCTTTCTTAGTTTCTGTTTTTTTTCTTCCATGACTAATGGTTCTTTATAGATCAAGCACATCCTCATCGAGATGAGTTCTGGCGTTCAACACAAAGTATCGATTAACCCAGAAAACACCCAGACCCATTACCTGGTTTTTCTGCTTTTGTCCACTTTTCTTTCCTAACAAAGTCTCCGTAATATAGTTATCGTGCTTTCTTGAAGACCATAAACGACCTTGAGAAGGGCGCACCGACTTACTTTCAGAAGGTTTCGAAGAAATTTTACAAGGACATGATGTGCGTTCTAGAAATTTCTGCTTCACATTACAATATTGACTTCTTGTAGGAGGTCTGCTCCGACCCCTGTTAGGCCTGACAAATACAACTACGAGGCTTTGGAAGAGCTTGCTGCTCAATCATCCGACGAACATTCCGACAGTGTTGAAGATGGGGAAGAATCCAATGAACACGTCGATGCTGCAGATGAAACCAAGGTGGAGGCTGATGGTAACGAGGAGGCTGGTGGTATGGAGGGGGCTGATGGTAAGGTTGAGGAGGAGCAGATGTCTGAAGTAATGTAGATAATCCAATAACAAGTATGCTACGCAATCAAGCAGCATTTGAGGGAAGAGATATGGGTGTATCGTAGTCAATCTGAGGTCCCTTTGTATCAGGCTGGAGTGACCTGGGGTGACCTGGGGTGACCTGGGGTGACCTGGAGTGACCTGGAGTGACCTGGGTTGACCTGGGGTCCTCAAAGGCAGCCAGTGGCTGACCTCAATCAACTCAGTCACTTTGAGACCTTGTCAAGGACCCCTCAGGTCTCTTCAGACAGTCTTAGTGACATCTAGGCCTCCCTGAGATTTTCTTGCATACATCTCAGGCCTTCTCAGATTTACTCAATCCAACACAGCTTCCCTGAGGTAGATTTAAGAAAACTCAGTCAAACATAAGCTGCTTGTGATTCTCTGAGGTGACTTCTGGGAGCTGTGAATTACCCTCTGGCAATCCCAGGATTCTATGGCAATCTGAGGTGTATTCAGTTGAATACTAGTGGTCTGAATCTGCCTGAGGCTGTCTGTGTTCTCCTCTGTCATCTCCAGGTGGCCATGGTGTCCATATTTTGGCTATAAAACACAGAAGTTCTTGCGGTGACCTGGGTGACCCTGGTGACCATGCATACTGTGGTTGCTCTTTTTAACCTGAAGCAGCCTCTGGTCCAGAGGCTTTTTCCTGATGTAGCTTGGCAACCCAACTCTAATCAGTTATCTCCGTTGGTGGATATGCTTCTAGACCGTCGGCACACTGTGGACTTCACATCGACGGATGTCCAAGCAGTGTCTACATAGGTTATATAAGCAGTCATTCAGACTCTAGCGCAGTGCAACAGTGGTATCACGTATAATTATCCTTCCAATGTCCCGTGGATTGCAAAAGACATTCCTAGGAGCTTCTAGAAGATGGGCAGCAATGCCAAGAGGGTGGGTCTGACCGAACCGAAGGTGCTAGTGGCTGGTAGTTACATCTTCTTCAGCTCTAGAACCGTACTGGTCACAATAACTAGATATACCATCGAATACCATAGTCATTCTACACTTTGGTTACTTCTAGAAGCATCTTAGGCTTTAGCTAGCCGTGTGGGAGCATGCTAGCTCTCATTTCCCAATGGTTTCAGACACGAAATATGACAAATTCGACGTCTAGAGGGCTGAACGCGTTTTCAGCGTAACACCGGCATTATTTGCTATACGAGTTACTGTTAGCAGAGCAACAGGTTATTCACCATATTATCTGCTTTACGGTGTGCACCCCATCCTCACTTTTGATATTACTGATGCTACTTGGCAGACCCTGGCATGGGATAAGGTATTCTCTCATGAAGACCTGATAGCCATTCAAATCCTTCAGCTTAAACAACATGAGCTGGAGATCAAGAATGCCTACGAGAAAATATGGGAGTCAAGGAAAAGGGCTATCGACGACCTAGCAAAACAGCAGCATTATAAGTTCAACTTCCATGACTTTGAGCCAGGCATGTACGTATGGCTCCGGGAATTGAGGCTCAACGAGATAAAGGGTGGAAAAGGAGAGTGGACTTATTCAGGACCATACATTATCCATGAAAAGCAGCCCACAGGATCATTCATTTTAAAGGAGCTAAGTGGCGCTATCATTAATGGACATGTTCACACACAACGGTTACGGTTGTTTTATTATAGGCCTGACAATCAAACCCTGCATTCGACCATACCATCACGTCCATCGAAGGTTAATGTCACAAGGTCGATGCAAGAAGTATGGGAGCTGGTGTTGAACACAATCCGAGAAGAAGCAGTAGAAGACATCAAATGATCTAGAGCTTCGGGGATAGCAAGCACCAGATATGAGGTCGTACCCTTCTTTGGGAGATCTGTGCTTGAGGTTGATGTATAAGAGGAGGCTTGACATTGCACATTGCTAAGTATCATTCCCCTTCCTTCTCACAGCTATGTACACTAAAAATCTTACTAGCACCACAACTGAGGTATGGGACGACTGGGATGCAAGTCTTTGTCCCTATTACAAAGCTTGGGCGAGCGTTCAGCACACAACTCATAAACTCAGTGACGTTCCATATTTTTACATTCCTTTGACTTCGTTTACATTCCACAAGCACATGGGTTTCCATCCAACTGACGAGCTTTATTGGAATTCACCACAGGTGGATCATCTTGTAGTTCCCTATTACAACAACTCCGAGCCGTGCCTCATTCAGCAAATCGTGAACAACAGCTTTGACCACCGCGACTTCTCGATATTGTACGAATATGAGGAGGTTGACACTGTAGAGCTGGGAGGGGAGGAGCAGACCATTTACTTTGTGCGGTGGGTTTATAGATGTGAGGTGGAATTGGCCTGGCAGCAGGTGCACTTCTTCTGCAAACTCGACTGGGTGCCACTGAGGTATCAACAAGAGCCGTTTTCGAAGGAGGTGTTCGAGAGAATGTGTAGAGGGTTCTACTTGAAGGTAGTGCACTTCGACCCTACGATGAGAGTCCGACAACTGGCACTGGTGCAGAAGAGTGGCAGAAGGGTTATCATGGGTCTGGACATGTTGGAATGGAACATGTGTATGCTGTTCAGAAAACAACCAGAACTCAAGCTGCTCAAGATGAAGAAGGTTCACAAGATAGTAGTACAGTGCCAGGAGGGCTTTGTACTGGATTCAAGGAGCAGGGTAGAGTGCGTGTTGTCAAGGAAAAGACCCTAAGCTTTTCATTTAATTGTTTTATATATTACTACTTTCTTTCTTTCTTTCTTTCAGATTGTCTGAGGATGGATGTAAAATATCCCTCTCTATAGTAGGATCTCTTGACCTACTGGTCGACGAGTCCCTACTCATTCAATTCAGCTGCAAACAAGTATAACATCTCAATAATTACACCACGTATAAAATTCATATCTTCTCCCTTTTTACTCACTTCTATTACATATGCAGAACTGAAGCTGAAGCCGAGACCATCCGCCCCACTGAATCGCACTACGCCTCCTGCCTTGAGCAAGCGGTTAGCGGGACTGGGCAACCCTGAGAGCAAGTGCGAGGATTCAAGTCTGGTGGCCAGCCGGTGGAATCATGCTGATGCTGAGATGACGCACTTACTTTGGGAATAACCCAATGGACACTTTATTTGTATTCTTCTTGACAGCCTGTATAAATAACTTGAATGTCGATTTCGAGGGCAGGTTTTTCCCCCCCCTTTCTTCTCTTTCTTATACTTCTCTGAGCACTTTGAGCCCTAGCCAAGCCATCCAAACATTCTGAATATCACATATTGAGCAAAAGGACATAAAGGTGAGCTTTTATTCCGGGTATTTTACTGAATCTTTTATTAGGTAAATATTACGGTACAACATTCTCATCATCATAGAGAGGCCCTATGTTACGTGGATATGTCTTCTCTTCTTCTCCTTCTCTTATACCGCCATCCTCGCACAACCGCTTTACCTCTGAGTCCCTCACTGGGCTCATCTCTTCTACTTCATTGTCACAAGGGTAATCATACCACTGCCGCACCTACTAGCCTGCCTTCAACTCGTCGTAGTAATGCCACACCTACTAGCACAACGCCTTCTACTTGTCAAGTCGAACCATCTCCTCCTGTCACGCCGTCCTTGTCATGCATTGGTCATGCATTCTTTGGAAGCCGTTCTCCTGCCCGTTTACCCAACCCACCTCCAAAACAACGACAATGGGCAGTTATGGCTGGAGTAGAGACTGGGATTATGAGTTCGTGAGTGGCTGTACATGCAAATTCCTGACACATTCACTTATTGTCTGCTGGTAGGGCCCATTTGAACCAGGTCCTAGAGGAGAGCCAGTGCTGTGGAGTAGAGGTGATGACAAAGGAAATTGACAGCGTAGAGGAAGCTGAAGAATTTTTTGCTCATTTGAATTTAGCATCAGAGGCAGATACTGAAGCATGTGATGATGTTGATAATGATAGCACTTAGTTTGTTCTTTCCCCAACATTGGATAACATGAGCGCTGAACATGAGTTTCATTGCAAGTAAAGTAAAGAAAAATGTGTATAAAAAATCAAGAAAAATGCGTACAAAAAATTATTTAAGTAGGGGGAGGGACATTCAGCCTAGGGGGATCCATGTGGTCCAGGGTGATCTGACACAAGTGTCTGAGCCACAACTCCGCACTGTTGATATCAGATAGCACTTGGCACACACGCTCGTCCTGCCATTCCCATTCAATGAGCTGAACCCTCATCCACTGGCGTTTGTCATCAAGTTCCCGAAGCTCCTGCTCTATCCTCCTATGATTGTCCTTGCATCGGTCTAGCCTGGTTTCAACCATCACACCAGTGAAGGTGGGCTGTGGTTCATGCTTGACCATGGCTGTCAAGGTGCAGCAATAGTCTGAAGAAAAAATTGTTTAAGTGAAAAGAACGGGAGAAAAAAAATACAAACACTGTGTACAAGCCCACTGTTCATTGTCTAGGTCATCCAAGGATGTGTCGTGACCCTCAGCACCCACCCATGTTAAGCCTAAGGTATGAAAGTCAGGGTGCAACAAATGTTGTGGATCCAGCCAGCTATGACCATACCCAATGATATCTTTGCCCCAAGTCAGGCCTGAGCTTGACCCCCATGCATGGGAACCCCAGGTGTCAGCAGCACCCATGTCAACAGTGTTTTCAACCCCCTCTTGAGTATCATCCTGCCCACTAGATGTAGGGTTATCTTCCTCCTCACTGGGTGGAGTGGCAACTTGTCAAAATTCTTCTGGGTGGTGGTTGAGCGCGTCAAGAGCATCAAAGTCCCAGTGGCTCATGGTGGAAGGAGATAACCACAGTCATACTCATGTATCAAGTGAGGTGATTTGAAATCAATGTGTATATTTGTGACAATACTCTGGAGACTAACAAAAAAAGGTACCATGCATACAATAGGAGGATTGTTTTTGAGGTCATATGACTGAATATGTTGACTCCCTCCATTTGAAGTAAACTAAGCAATGTTTGCAAGACTCAGCGCGTCAGCTAGCAAATTTTTTCCCCAATGTCTATCTCACCTGTGAATGCCCAGGACCAGCCACCTAGCCACTCAATTGGAGACATGCCAGCACCTTCTGTAGAGCATGGGACCAATGAGACTGCTGCTGGTGCACTGCCAGACGAGAACAGTGTACGGGATACTGCTGGACAAGAACAGTGTACAGGATACTGCCAAAAAGATTGAGGGAGACAAAAAAAAGGAGAAGGTGTCATGGGCAGTGACAAAGAAGCATGGTAATCTGGGAAACTTTGCTGGGGAGCATTTACTGTACCTGGAGGAGCGGGTGACCAAATACTTGGCCATGCTGGATAAAGCACAGAAGAGCATGTGGTTGAAAAACTTCAAGAAGGATTGGTTCGACCATTTCCCATGGCATAACATGGGGATGCCAGAGGAATTCACAGTCCTTGACCAGCAAGCAAGCAACACATTGTCTATGGTGCATGAAGGTTCAGGGTCTTCACTCAGTGAGGAGGAGCACTCCGACCTGATACGTAGACATGATGAATGCCATGCGAAGATCATGCAAGAGGCTCAAGAGGTGTGTATCATAGACTTTGAAATGTGTGTTGTTTGCTAATGTGCCATGTGGACATATAGCAATTGTCCAACTGGTTCTATCGCAAGGCACAGTGTCAGAAGGCAGGCTGGCTGTCTGAGGCACTGAAAGGCCTGTCGAAAAGCCTAAAGCAGCTTCGGAATGTAGGACGTCCCCCTCGAAGGATGGATGATTACAAATTCTACATGGCTCATCCTGAATTCAACAACAAATGTCAGGAAGAGTACAAATTACACTGGAAAAACACACACATACCCACAGGAAGTCGTCTCTCTTTCCAATGTTCGATTGCATCAGAATTATTGGCGAGTGAGAGTGTCAAAGTGAAGGATCATATTGCATGTGAGAACAAGGAGGCATACGAGAAGAAGATGGCTGCATATCAAAACTTGCTGCACAGCAAGGGTTACACACTGGACTCCAAAAAGGGCAAGGATGAGGATGAGCAGTGGGAGATAGATGAGATGGCACGAGATGTGTGAGTACCATCTCGAGTCAACCGTGGCAAATAGGTGGCAAGTTTCTGACTTTGATTATCGCAGGTGCCGCAGGAACGTGACGCACTTTATGCAGCCAATACTAGACACTGTACGCAATGAGACAGGTTTACACCTGACCCTGTTGGCTGGTGCACCACCTGAGGAGGATTTGGAGGATTTTACTCTATTGATGTACATATGGGTCCTATCCTGATTAGTTGGTTTACGCTCTCACATTGTTTGCATGATAGCCTGAGTGCTGGGACAACATGGGGTGCAAACGGCAAGAAATTTCAGTTGTGGGGAGGATCTGCGTTCAATGAGAGGGTAATGCATTTATTCATGATGTACTTGCTGGCAACACAAGAAGGTAATAGTAGTTTCTTTACTACTGCATGAATGTGAGTACTGATCATGGGTGTAATGAACAGCGAATAAGGATTTGTTGCCTACATCATCCACAACATTGCCAGAGACAGTGAAAAGGCAGGCAAGCGGAATGGACACATCACTGTTGACCATGCCACCTGACCTGGCTGAAGAGCAGGAAGTTGCAGAGGGCACAGAGGGTGGGGAGGACGTGGACAGTGTGGACGAAAGCGATGATGACAATAGTGGGAAGGAATCACAGAAGGAAAGGTCAAAGAGCCCTCCACCTGCTCCAGCTACTCTGAGGCTTCCTATGGGGTACCAGTTGCACGAGGAGATGGTGAAGCAGCTGCAAACAATGGAAGATGATGAACATTGACAGACTATGCATTGGCTGGCTGGTTTGCGTGGTGTGAACTTCGACATCAAAAACAACAAGCTCAAGAATAAATGGCTGCTGTCCCAGGTGTTTTCGGAGGGCTCACCTAGTGATATCTTAGGTTTTGCAAAGCCCAAGCCCAAGCCCAAGCCCAAGCCTTGAGCTAAACGTGCTGAGGTTGCTCCGTCAGGTCCAGCGAGCCCTTCATCATGTCATATCACCTGGGGTATGGCAAATTCTATACCTCTGTCCGTCGAAGCAGCTGCCAGCTCTCCCAGCGCTGCCAGCATATCTGTTTCCTCTCCAGTTTTGAATGCTTCTGTCACCCCTGCCCCTGCATCTCATACAGCTATCAACTCCACTCCTGCTTCGAACACTTCTCCCAGCCCTGCCCCAGCATCTAATGTTCCTGGCAGCTCCATTGCTGGACCTGACACTGCCACTGTCGTTGCTGCCGCATCAAACACGCCCACAGTTGCCATGTCCACAAATTCACCAGCTATCAAGGAGGATAGACCTGCCATTGAAGATGGTTCAGATTCTACAGCTGCCGGGATCATTGCACCTGCTGAGGAGACAATTGACGTAGGCAGGGGGTCTACTACTGCGCCGGTTGAGTTATCTGCACAGAGTGTGGATCATGCAGCTCCAGAGGGCGAGGTCAGTGATCTGGCATCACAGCTGATACCGATGAGTGTGAGAATAGGCTGGCTGCGGTGGATTGAAGTGGCCTACAAAGGCTTGACTGGTGATTCAGGGCCTGCGGAAGCAGATTGGCTGAACCTGGTAAATAAATGGGTTGATCTTGAAGGAATGGCCTACAAATTTGAGAATCCGCTGGTCAGTAATTGTCTAGACATGAATACGAAGTTGAAACTCATGTATTTGCAGAGAGCAGGTTTCAAAAAGCCAGGGAGACCCCAGGTAATCAAGTGGTGGTTTAAAAATGTGAAAACTACGATGCAAGATCCTCCTGATGAATGGTTCAGCTCTATCGAAGACTTTGAACACAATTGGTGGATCTGGTGATCGATCATCAATCCAGAATGGTGCAAAAGGGACAAACTAGGCCAGCTGGTGGTTGAGGGTGATGGGGAGGGTGACTGGGAGGGTTTTGACCACCCCAGGGAATGTGGACTGCTGAGCATTCTAATGTGTTTGCAGTGGTGGTATAGGTGGGTGAACGAGGAGGAAAGGATTGCATGGAGTCATGCTAGGCAGGATGTTGCATGGGTGGTGAATGAGCTATTGAGAGAAAGGGTGTGAGTATGCTGTTTGTTGATTTGTATTGAAAAACTGACCTCATTCTTGGGAAACTTTAGGCCTGCAAGTACAAGGAAGAGAGGTATGAAGAGGCTGAGAGAGGGAGACAATGAGGAGATGTCTGACAGGTGTGTTACATGCTCTTGAGGATGAGTAGCCCAGCCGCACTGCCTGCTTTTTGCTAGTTCTGTGCAGGGACATACTTTTTTGGATGATATTTGGACATGTTTGATCTAGGGAGTGTCGCATTCGGTTTCTTTCTATCCGAGCTATTAGTAATCAATGTTTTTGCTATGTCATTTCAATATTAAACGAGTTATTTTCTTTTTTTAAAGGTAGCCGAGACTTAGCAGGCATCCGGAAATTGACTGTTGGCTGCTGGCTGACATAACGCATCTGGAAACTGCTGCATAGATATATAAGGAAGTAGTTTTTAAAAGTCCATCAAGTGCTTATATATACTGTTTATACCCCTGGACTATTATCCACTTACTGCGCATTGATCCTGCCTGGCTACTATCTACACACTGCACATTGTAGGCTACAACTACAGGTGATTACATAGGCTAATTGTGATGACAGGTTCTGCATTGAAGCGGAAGTACACCAAAGCTGTGAAGGAACAGAATCAGCAGGTAAATGCTCACCAGGGATGGACCGAGCAGCTGCCACCATGTTTGGTGGAGAAATGGGAGGCACAGTGTTCAGTGGGAGGAGGCACCTTTCCCAAAGGCTGGTGTCAAGAACCCATTCAAAATTACAAATGAATGTAAGTACACATACTGCAGATTAACTGGATCTACATTCTGACTTGTTGCTCATAGTCATAAGCAAGGAATCAGCCCTAAAGGAGTTGGAGTTAGAGGACGAGGCACACCATCGAGCTGGAGGTCCAGCATGCAATCAGGTTAGCACACCGAATTTCATTAAGTTGGGTCTGGAGCTTGAGGATTCACAGTACGTAGTTATGATTACTCATACCAATTTCATGACTAACCTTCATTAATGTTCAGGCATCATCTGTGTAACTTGGTGAAGAAGGCAAAATCTGAGAACGACCATTTGAATGCTGCAGTCCATGAGCAGTGTATTCCTCTTCAGGAGAAGTTGCATAGCTTCAAACATCTTTGCTCTGTCTACATGCCTGGACTCCTACAATTTTTGATTGACAAGGAAGAAGAGCTGGAAGGAGCTGAGTCAGAAACAACTTTTCTGGAGGATGTGAAATTATGGCTCCCATCTGATATTCCTGCTGAACACCGTGCTGAGGTCTGCGTTGATAGTCTGCTGGAGATTCAAGACACCCTACTCAGTGCTCAACTTCGCAACTGTATTCAAGCCCTGCACCATACTCTGTGTGTCAAAAGTTGGATGGTGATATTCAAACATAAGAGCATTTGAGGACAAAGGCCTGGCATCAAGTCTCAAGCAATCATCAACTGTGTGCACGAGCATGTGAAAGGGATAGTGGCAAAGTATCATGATGCTCAGGATGCAAAGTTGAGGTTGATAGGCCTGGGTACTTGGGAGGTGGAGCTGCAGATGCTTCAAGACAAGGATGTTCATGGGTATCACGACCAAGCTCAGATATACCAGGGTCCAGGGAGGAGAGGTACCAATAAGGACAGTTACAAGCTGCCAGAGGTGGAGGAGGTGAGGCCTATGCCTGCCAAGAGAGATAGTATCGAACTCTGGACCAAGGTGAGGGAACCTGGTGCCGTTTCTCATGAAGGCACCAGGGAATCTTGCCACCTGAACTCTTGGATTTGGACTGCCAGCCCAGGTATTACATTCAATGATGGCGTGAAGGACAAGAATGAGATTTGTTGTGCAGAGTGGTGCCATGGTTGTGCCCGTGCATGCCAAGTGCAGGAGGAGGTGGAGTTGATACAGGAGGAAATGCATTGTATGATCCAGTATTTGGAGTGGAGAGAGATGTGGTGGAAGACTTGCACAACGTCTTGTGTGGGTGATCCAGACCTGCTAGCAGCTTTGCATGAGGGGCTACAAGCCTATGCTTTGTGTCAAGCTGCTCTTCAATGCAATCTTGTGCTTTCGTTCTGGGATCTGTGGACCCAGCCACTTCAGGATAGCACACTGACTCTTGCTACGATATTGAACAGCACTGCAAAGATTGACAGTGCCAGGAACGATGGAACTGACAATGACAATGATGACGATGATGATGGTGATGACAGCGATATTAATAGCGAGGCTGACATGGACGGGGGAGTTGGTTCTGATGACGAATTGTAGCTTGTGCTTGCTGTAGTCTGTACCCCTTTTTAATAATGCTGTTTTATGTTTTTTTCTTTCTGTATGTGGAAATAAGCAACAATAACACTTTTTTTGCTGTTGGTTCTATATGTGGGACTATAAAAACATTGCTGAAGTTCACCGGAGTCTAGGCTACTCTCAAAAAAAAATAAAAAGACTTTACAAAACTCATATGCTTCAGGTGGGATTCGAACCCACAGCTTCAAAGTATATCCTGAATACTTTAATAAACTATTATTAGCTGACATGTTAACCTCTACACCACTGAAGCTTATACATATTGTCTAATAAGGGTCATATATAGGTCCATTTCGGGGATCTCAGAGAAACTGTGTCACATTACTGGTACTCTGAAAAACACCTCCAAATTCATCTCTTTTGGGCTGCCACTGGTACTGTTTGAACGGCAATGCAAATCGGAGGTGGCAAAATTTTTGAAGGTCATGTGACTTCTCAGTGAGGCAGGATGTTGAGGCAGGATGTGGTGGTGCTTTGGCACACTGGTGCTGAGCTCACTGTGCATGGCAATGAGCATGCACTAGGGAAGCATAGGTGATGCTCCATAGGCACTCTCTCTGGATAGGGAAGGACTGTTGGCCTCTGTGATGTATCACAGTGTATGGACATATATCTATTTTTCATGTATCTGGGCAGCTGATACAGGTGCCACCAGGATGAACAGGTGCTGGTGGGGAAGTAATGGCTGGTATAGGATTGACATCCATAGTGGAGGATGATGCTGCAGGTATTGCATCTGTGGCATGCTCCTCAGAACAACCAGTGGCCACCAAGTTCGCAGCATCCTCCCCAGAAGGGCCAGCTATGGGAACAGACTGACTACCTGAGGCACCCACTTGACCCACAAAAGGACCTGGGACAGCAATGTATGGTTTGGAAGTTTTTTTATGAGCAGTGGCTGGCTTAGACTTCACAACACAATGGCTGCTGGCACCGGTACCACCACTTGATGATGAAGGAGACAGGAGCTCATTCATGGCATCTCGTGAAGGAGGATTGTCCTCCAACTCTGTCCCTGCCACCACGAATGACATACTTAATCAGAATATGTCCTCCATTCAGTCACTTATAGTGGAGTCAGCGAAGGGATCCCATTCAGTATGATTGATGAGATGCTGGAGAAGGATGAGTACAATGAATGTGGAAATGTAACATAAATTGCACTTACACAAAACTTGTTGCAAAGGTGGATGTATGTCTCACCAGTCAGGCACATAACCTTGAGGAACCATAGGATGTTTGTATGGGAGCAGCACTGTTTATCTGACCTGCAGTGAATGCACCTGCCCTTCAGATTCACCTCCCAAACACAACTGTCATAGCCATACTTCTTGCAATGGACACAATGAGGCTAGAAAGAAGTCAATAATAGCTGCTGGTAGGAATGGAATAACTCACAAAGTAGCTGCCTACATGAGTAATCCAGTCCCTGTTTGCCTCAGCTGTAGCATACTGGCTGAACATTCCTTTCAAAATCTCATCGTGATCATGGATTTCTCCCATAGCCTTGGTACAAAAAGCCCCTCCCTTATAAAGAAGTGCCTCAGCAGCAGGAGGTTCTGAAGAAGCAGGCACAGATGGAGGATGCAAAGGAACACGAATGGTTATACTCAGATGGACGCTGGTAGAGGTCGAAGTGACTGGAACCTCATTGGTATCCATGGCCTTCTTCTTCCCCTTCCTGTCCTTCCCTTTTGAGGCAGAATTCGAGGCTTTAGCCTTGCCTTTATCTATAGCCTTGGCCTTACCCTTGTCCTTGGCTTTGGCCTTACCCTTTCCTTTGGAAGCAGCAAGCAATGGAGAGGTATCACTCTCCAGCTCGTCAACTTCATCTTCACCATTGGAATCAGGGTCAGGCAATTGAATGCGACCATGGCCACACTTGCAATAGGTAGCTACAGTGACATCAGCAGTTTTCACAATAAGGATTCATGCAACATGTACTTGTTCCCAGTATCACCTCCACTAGCCTACCAAGATCTACCTCCTCTTCATCACCTACAGTAACTCCCCATCAGTCAATACACTTAGCGAGTCGAGCTGGATGGTACATTGCTGTGTTCTCAAGAGCAATAAAATAGCCATCATGAACCTCTCCATGAGCCACATCGACTATGATGCTCCAATCCAGCTCAAGAGTATGGGACTGCACAAGAGGATGGATAGCAGTTGCCCTGCTGGGAATATTGACACTCTTGTCCAACCAGTCTTGGTATAGGAAGTCTAGATGGTGTTCGTGAAAGAAGAGGACTGCAGTTGGAATGCAGAAAGGGAGGGAGCGCTTGATCATGCTGTCCCATGTCAAGAAATAGTCGGTCGAAGCCTCGATAATGCCAGCTATTTGTGTCTGGTGGTCAATCTCTTGTTCCCCTGGATAGGACCTGAAAGTCTCAGCTGTTCTGACAAAATCTTGTCAAAGACTGCTAACAGCAGTGAGAGTTTCTTCTCTAGGATATGGTGGGTGTGAGGGACCAGCTTTAGGAGCCATCAGGATCTTCAGGAGGCAGTGTGGAAGTGGTAGAAGACAGAAGTTAAAGTGTTGTTGACACTTGTGGGTCCAAAGTTCAAATTGCAATGAATTACACAAGCCCCATCATTTGTAAGACACAGCCACACCTTAATTAGGTTGTGATGATGTCACAAATGAAGATCCTGATGTTGCGACTGAAGATGCCCATGTTGCAAACATCCCTCGCTATTGTGCTCAATCCTACTGGTCCTTCAAGGGCTCAGGACCCTAGGAAGGGGGTAATGTTATGACGCTACCATTTTTCCACCTATTCTTCACCTAACTTCCCTTCTGTTACACTCCAGATACATAGATTCTCCAGTTAGCCCCTATTTGCACACAAGTGCCTGCCTAAGCACCTGTTCACAACTCGTATACATGTCCACATATTGTGATCATTGTTACTACAGTAGAATACAACAATACACACCTCCATTTAGATACAATAAGTAGTATATAAGGACTCTTGTACCATAGTGCCAACTCATTGGCTAAATAAATCGTTCTTCTCTCTATCTTTCTGTCACTCATCTTTTTGCTTATCTCTCTTGTCTCATTCTCGTTCTTCTTGTCTCATTCTCGTTCTTCTTGTCTCATTCTCGTTCTTCTTGTCTCTTTCTCTCTCAATTGGAAGTTGCTCAACTTCTACTCATATTTGCTATCGAACGCTACTCATTTGCTATCGAATTGCAACATGAATACAATCTTATTGCTTGTCATTGTCAAAATACTGCTCAGTGGCTCAGTCTCAATGCACTATCTATTGTGAAGTATTCTTTTATTACTTCTATCACTATAGTTAATTACTGTTCTCAGACAGAATCGTCGAGGTCATAACAAATCTGTATTAAACTAATTAGTAAATGCAACCAGTGGGGATTGAACCAGTGACCTTATGACTTACTTTTAAATCTGTATTCATTGCCCAACAGCTGCACAAATCCAACTGAGCTAAAAGGTCATCAAAATACATCTAATACTCTGTCATAAGCATACAATGCAAATCAAATCTATTCAAAACTCTGTCACAACTATACAAATGAATTTAGACCTACAAATCTATAGAAATCTACTCAATTCTCAGTGATCTGATTAGATTGTTGTATACAATGTATATATTTTCAATATAAACCCTTACATTCTGAGTCTATAGGATGACTTTTGTTGATTACATAAGCAGCCCACTCTGTCATCACTGTACAAAGAACTATACAAATCTGTAGAAACCTATTCAATTCTTAGTGTTCTGATTAGATTCTTGTATACAATGTATACATTTTTAATACAAACCCTTATATTCTGAGTATAGGATGACTTTTGTTGATTACATGAGCATCCTACTCCATCATCATTCTACAGAGACTTGTACAGATCTATAGAAATCTACTTAATTCCCAGTGATCTGATTAGATTGTTGTATACAATGTATACATTTTCAATACAAATGTTATGAAGCTACCATTTTTTCCCTTATTCCTCACCTCATCTGTAGCACCAACAGCCTCATTCATACAGTAACATCTATCTAGCCTCTATTCATATACAAGCACTTGTCCTAGCACTCATTCACTACTCATCTACATGTCCACTGATTGCACTCCTTGTTACTACCATAAAATAGGCCAATACTTACCTCCATTTAGATAGCATAGCAGTATATAAGGACTCTTGTATCATAGTGCCTACTGGTTGGCTAAATAAATTGTTCTCATCTCACTATATTTCTGTCTCAGTTCTCATCTCAATCTCTCTTGACTCTCTTCTTTGTTCTCATCTTCTTTATTCTCTCTCAAAGTTATCTCAACTTTCACTGGTCTGTTTCACAATGCATTTACACTTCACTACTCATTCACAATCACTGGTTGCAATACAAGACTTGTTGTTGTCAAAATACTGCTTAGCAGCTTGTCCTGACATCAAACTACAACTGAAGTATCTCCTTATTGCTATTACCATTACTAACATCTCTAGGACTTAGGCAGAAATGTCAAGGTCATAACAACAAACTCTTATATTCTGAGTCTATAGGATGACTTTTGTTGATTACATAAGCAGCCCACTCCATCATCACTATGCCCCAGAATACCTCCAGTATAGGTTGTCTAGGTTGCCCAGGTCATTCAGGCCACTCAGGTTATCCAGGTCACCTCAGGTCACCCCAGATCAACAGAGGTTGTCTTAGGTTTCCTTAAGTCATCTCAAGTAACCTCAGGTCAACTCAGGCCAACTCAAGACACTCAGGTTACCTAGGTCACTCCAAGTTTCTTAGGAGATGATGAATTTCCTGGGATACCATAGACTCTACAGTAGACTTTGAATGCCTCAGATGACCTGGTTCAAAGTGGATTTTCCTGATGTAGTGCATCAAAAGTGTGATGGACACAGGGCTGAGTACTTGGATACTTCCTTATATGCTGCTATGTTGCTGTACTGCAATCTGACTATGAAATTTGTCCCAACCCTGGATTATTGCCAACAGCAATTATTATTCAGTACATATGTGCATTTATTACTGCTTTACATGTGACACAGCAACTCACACTGTTGATTGATATTCCTCCTGCACTAAAGCAAGATAGTAGCAACAACACACTAAAGCTATTGTGAGAATGGAGGGGGACATACACAGACAGATCTACATTCAGAGGTCCACATTAAATCTTTACTTTTAATATCAATAGTTCTGTATCTGAAAGATATCTGAGTCAATGAAGT
The DNA here is from genome assembly GCA_003987895.1 of Neonothopanus nambi. NCBI lineage: Eukaryota > Fungi > Basidiomycota > Agaricomycetes > Agaricales > Omphalotaceae > Neonothopanus > Neonothopanus nambi. The sequence goes on along the minus strand of RCHF01003918.1, from coordinate 3,095 downwards.
ATCAGCTTCCTATGGTAATTGAGTCAAATCTGCATACCTCTGATCTCTAGACACCCTCAAAAACTCACTCACCATGCATTTCCTCTTGAACAACCCTTGAATCTTCAATAGGCACCTGAACCTCTTTTGATGCCACTGAATCAGAGGAACAGACCAGGTAACTAAGTCAACACTTCCATGTTGCTTCCTCACAAGCAAACAACATAAAGCAGTCATATGAGGACCAAGAAGTGCTGGTGTACATTGTTCAATGGCATCAGCAAGTTCAGAATATCCTTGTATGTAAGTCCACAGAAATGCATAATTCACCTTCAAAAGACACAGTCCAATACAGTATTCCACCACTCCTTTACACACTATTTTGAAATCAACATGTAGAAACTGTTGTATGGGGAATTTGGCAAATGTAAGTTGACCAGTATTGAGCTAGGCATCTTAGGATTATGTAGACCTACTTTTGTGTCAATAGAGCAAGTGCAAGTGGGTATTCTATATTGATATTTCCAGATAGTCTGAAAACCATGTGACCCAATCCTTTTCACACTGTGACACGCATGTGACACCTGCCATCAGTTTGCCATCAATGCCACTGTCATCACTCTTTCATGTCACACTTTTGGGTTGACAACTTTAACTGCCCTCCTCATGAGTCAGTTCTTGATCAAATCACTAGGTAATTGGACCAAAATGGAGCTAAGAGATGTACCTATTACAGAAAAATTGCATTGGGGCAATATCTCACCCAAACATGGTACAGTATCTTATACAAAACTTAAAAAGTTTCCAAAAAGAGTGTTCACAGTATATACACATCTGTAACTCATGCTCAAGTGGTTTAAAAAATGCCAAAAAATTCTGCAAGCATCTATTCTATCATAGAAACCATCAGGTACATATGTTTCTTGTTATCTCAAGAAATGAGGAAGAAATCATGAAGTGTGAAAAGGAGTGGAGGCGTGTAAAGGACCGAGGGAATACTGTATTGTACAACTCATAGGTATGTAGTTCTGTTTCTCATTTCTCATCTACATGGTCAATATCTTCGTGGAAAGTAACTATTGTACAGATATTTATGCAGTAAGACACAGTACTAAACTTAGAAAATGTGGAATGTTCATAGAATCAAAAAAGGTAGAGCATATAGCATGTCATAGGTTTAGAGACCATCCTGAGCATGTGCAACTGCACCTGAGGAGAGAAGGAGCTGTACAACTGCATCATGCTCATTGCAGGCAGTAGCATCAAGAGCATTTTCATGTTCATCCTCCTGAGCATTCACATCTGCATCTGAGGAGAGGAGCTGCTCAACTGCCTCATTTCCAGACTCAGCAGCAGCATGGAGAGCATTTCCATAGTAACCACCCTGAGCATTTACATCTGCACCAGAGGAGAGGAGGAGCTCCACAACTGTCTCATCTCCAGACCCAGCAGCAGCCTGGAGAGCATTTCCATAGTAACCACCCTGAGCATTCACATCTGCACCTAAGGAGAGRAGGAGCTSCACAAYTGCCTYATTTYCAKASAMAGCAGCWGCCTGGAGAGCATTTCCATATTCACCACCTTGAGTGTTCACATCTATCCCTGACATAACATGTGCATTCTCAATCCCCTGTTGTCCAGGAGCCACAATATCCTGGAGAGCACTGTMTGCAGCTTCATATTTCCCATCTTCCTTCTCAATCAATCCTTTCATTATAGCAGAAAGTTCTAGTAGTGCTGCATAATATAGTGGTGATCCAACCTTTTGCAAGGTCAAAGTTTTATCCATATACATCCATGGTTGATCTGGATTGCTTAGTTTCAACCAATAAAGAAATGCAGGATTTGCACAATTTAGGAGCTCTACTCCACATCTGACTGCACTCTGATCTGTGTTATTTAATAATTTTCCATGATGTGGCCAATGCTCTGCAGCATATATAGCCAAGGGATACTTCTCCTCATCTATGAACCTTCTAGAGTGATACTCTGCATCCATGCCACAATATAGAAGATAGATTATACATGTGTGAGCAATAACACTATGTGCCAATTGCTCCTCAATGTGAAAGAATGCAGTAGCCTCAACTTTCATATGCTCAATCATCAGGAATTCCTTCACAGAGTGATGAGCAAGCTGCACTATTTCATGTGATGCAGTGACTAGTGTTGTATCTACAATCTTGTGCAGCCTTCTTCTAAGCCCTGGATCTCGATCCTTGGGCTGAAATGTGGAACTACTCAAGTTAGTTGCTAAAATTTCCTCCAACTCCTTGAGTGTCAAGGGTCTTGAAGAACATGTAAGCCACTGAAGAATAATCTTGGCATCCTCTCTATGCTTCTTGCTAATGCTTTGCAGCTTTGTGAAATATGTCATTTCAAGTGTGTGTGGAAGTGTCTGCAGAGTTTCTCTGACTGCTCTTGGTGTTCCACATTCCATGAGTGTGGTGATTTGACAATCAACCCATCTAAACCTAAAATCTGTTAGCTAACTTCATTCAGTTAAAATGCCTGAACCTTTAAACTTACTGTCCATCTGCTCCATTCATCAAGTATTGCTTCACCTCATTCTCCAGCTCTGAATTTAGCTCTAGCTTTGAGATGCAGGCATCTACATAGATGGCAATATCTGACGTGATATTAGTCTGCAGCTGGATAACTATTGATCTGTTGATAATGTCTTGCTTAGGAGATTGACGACTGGTCACTAGAAAGTAGACCTTCTCCACCCCAAGCATGCTCTGAATGAATGTAATAGTTCTATCCTGTGCTCCCTCCTTACATTCATCCATGGCATCCAGGACAATGTACACAGAGCCCTTAGATGACCATGATACTAGCAGATGGGCCAGAACACTTTCTATCTCAGACAGAGATGGCTCCTGAAGGCCATTTCGGCTGCCTTCATATAGTGTATTCAACTCAAAAGGAACCTCTTGAGAACACAGAGCCATCTGAGCCAATAGAGATGAAATCATTCCATGGTAGTCTTGCTTTGAGTCATCCCTTGAGTCAAAATAGTGATAGATTGGAGGCAAGAGTTGAGGTGACTTTGTATCTTGCTGAAGTTGATCAATGATTGTGGTACTAGAAGGAGTATTAAAACTGTAGACTCT
>RCHF01003916.1:0-15992 GCA_003987895.1 Neonothopanus nambi | reverse complement strand
TATAATACTCGTCCCGCTATGTCTGATTCTCATTTTCAGCTTTCAAATGCCCATCTCAATTATAATTACTTCTCCCTCCCCGATACCAGGCTTGTTCATTCTGTAGTTACACTTATTGATTCAGTCAGCGGCTACTCATATTATAATACTCGACCCGCTATGTCTGAATCTCATTTTCAGCTTTCAGATGGCCACCTCAATTATAATTACTTCTCCCTCCCCACTACCAGGCTTGTTTGGTACAGACAATTAATAATTCATCCAACTGCTAATACCATTATAACGGTCATCCCGTCCATGCCTGAATCTCAATACTCATCCCGTTATGTCTGAATCAGTCACTAGCTCCATTATAATAGTCATACCTCTTATAGTGGTTTTGTCTCAATTGAATGTAAAAGACATCGTTCTATTTCCTATTACAACGAGGCCAAGAAAGCAGTCGCTCTTGCAACATAGATTCCAAGGTATATACAACAAGCATACTTTTGAATAATGCAAGAGATATCGTTCGTAAACACATCCATAAGACCCCAGGAAGTATTATAAAGTGAAGCGGGGCAAGGCGAAACATAAACAGCAGCGGGGCAAGAGGCGGGGCATGGGAAAATATAAATAGCAGGGGGGCAAGAGGTATTGTAATGAATGTTCGTCAAGAGGTCGTGCAGGTGTACCAATTGTAATGCTTGGAGGGAGGGGTATTATAATGGACATGTGGCAAGACAGGGGAAGAGTTGCCGGCATCTCAATCATCCAACTCCTCCGGCAGCAGCTCGTCCTCTCTTTCCAAGTCAATCTCCACCACTAGCTGAGTCAATTTCGAGTCTATGTTGGTGCCCATGTTGTCAAGAGACCAGAGGATCGATCTAGTACGCTGGTGTAGGGGAAACCATCGTTGCGACCATACTGTAGCCCTCAGCTGCTCTGTGTTGGCATGTTCCCTAGCGTATGCTTGCAAACCTTCAGCAAGCCATTGGCTCACGCCAGGCCTGCATCCGATTTGCTCCATCCACCAACGACCTTTCCAGTGACAAAACTCGATCGCTCGCCGCATCTCTTCCTCAACCAACAGAAGCTCCTCACGAGCACGACATGCTCTCGCACGTGCTTTACACCACTCAACCCGCAGGCCTAGGAAATACCTTCAATCACAACACCCATCTGGTAGTAAAGAAATCAACTTACTATCTTCAATCTCCTTGGTGCTGGCTCCTTCTTTTGCCGCGATTTCTTCTTCACTAGCCAAGATCATCTCTCCTGATCCAGTCGTATACCAAATCCAGGAGATACTTCGCTTGCTATCTCCACGAGACAGAACCGGATTGGTATAGATAGTAGGTATGTTGTCCACGCCAGAAAGCATTTTGTTTATCTCCTCCGGAGTGACACTAGCTAGCTTCTGGGCCTTCCGAAACTCTTCCTTCTCCTCCTTGAGCAGTAAGCATTCATACACCCCTCGAATGTCCTCCAGTTTAAGCTCCTGCAGCACTGTCTCCCACTTTCCAGGGCCCCATAGTTGCAGGAGAGCACCTCGAGTGGCAGCATACATCTGACGAATAGCCTTAATCCTGGCCTCGATCTGATCCTGAAGCTCGTGTTGCTTAGTATACGTTCCCTGAGAAGCAACCACCTGGGAGCTATGCTTATAAGCTACAGTACGAGTTCGAAGCTGCCGCCGGAGCCGGCTGAGGCATTCCATAGCCTGAGCATACCGAAGCTTATCCTCCAGGGAAGCAAGTTCATCCGAGCAGATGGATTTGCAAACAGTCACTGGGAACGAACTGGGAAGGAGAAGCGGGATGTTTTCCAGGAGGGATTCATCCAATGGTGGGGAGGTCTTCAGTCATGGGAGGAGATTTGGCATATGAAGAAGCTGCATGTCTCGGAATCTTCGGATGCGGCGGAGGAGATTTGTTCGATGTGTCTGAATGTTCGTTTCTTGAACAACAGTGAGATTCTTGTGGTTGGCTGTAACTGCTAAAAGCCACCTAAGACACAGAGAATTTTAATGAATATGATTTCATGGTAAGCCTAATAAAACATACTGGGCATCCTCTATCTCCAGGCCTTCAATAATCATGCCACTTATCGTGGAGTCCAATGTGTTCAATCCCTCCTTCTCTCGTCTGTGTTCCTCTTCTGCCAACTCCTTCTTGACTTGCGCCAACGTGAGTGCTGGGTTGGACTAATTAGTCAGTATAGATGGCGCAGAAACGGTATTCCACATACTCGACTCCGGGAAGTCATAAGGACATGGCTTATTGTGATCCTTTTCCCATGCAAGAACTTCTTTCTCCCATTTTTCTATGTCTTTCGAGTGATCTGCTTGAAGGCCTTCAGAGAGTGCTGCAAATGCATGAGAGAAAATTACCGCATTCAGTATGGCACGAACAAGCTTCTTCACCAATGATTCTTCTATAGATAGCGATGAGTCCATTATAAATATCCTTGGCCATTATAATTCAACTTACCGAGATTCACAGTCTTTCGCCAATTCCAGTAGTTGCAGAAATCATCCATTGTATCCCAGCGTGCACTGGCAGTCATCATTGACAAACAATGCGCAATTGTGTTCAACCATGACCAATTACGTTCTATAGCCTCGCCATCCATTCCTCCCACTCCTTCGGTGAAATTGAATGCAAACGGGGCGAAGCATTTCTCGACGTGAGCTGGGAGGTGAAATTTTGGAACTTTGAACCGAAGAATATGTCCCGTAGGTATATGTAGATAATCCGGCATCACCAACATACGACTGTAGAAGTTCTTGCTCCATTGACAAGCGATGTCATAAGACACAGTTATTAGGAGTAGGGTACATGAGACAATACTAGATAAGAAGATAAAATCCATATTACAGTAGCTGAAAAACCCATTTCGTAAGTTGGACTTTCAGAGACAAACAGAGATATACCCACCGCTCTCCCTTCTGAAGATCTCCAACACCATTCGGGCGAAAAGTTTCATGTCGAGAGCAGCTGACAGACCCGATGCCTGTAGCACGTAGGCCCTTCGACTTCTTTGTGTTGGATTGAGACATTGCATTGAACCCTACACAGTGACTGATCTGGAGAGCCTTCAGTATTTTGGTGAGCAAGGAAGGCAGAAACTTACTTCTTCTTCATTGGCATGCTTTGCCATTTCAGCAATGTAGGTGTCATTCTCAACAAAGCACCTCCATCCAGGGCCCAAAGCAGGGTCCCGATGATCGTTTGGTCAAGAGCGTGCTTTCTGCTTGAAGTTCACGTCCTCACAGAGATACAACTGGTAGAGCCATCTAATCGTTTTTAGCTTAAATGCCTCGCATCTATAAGCGATGGTAGTCTTACCGTTGATTAGGCGGCGCCTCTTGCCAATCTGGTGGGAGATTGATATCTGGGTGAGGACACGCACGGCACGGAACCGTTGTACTCCCTGGTTGTGTATCAGCCATTCCAGCCAGATCGTGAGCTCTACCGGAGCGTTTGGTGGTCTTGATGTGTTGCCATTGGCACAACATGATCATGAATTGCATCATTCAATCCTGACAGTGCTATTCATTTTTGTTCTGCACAAAATTGGGGAAGGCGTACCGGCGTATCCTTTACCAGGCCCGTCCCATCCATCATCTGCTCTAGGGATCAATAAAAATCTGTCGGAGGAACCTGCCCTTGAAGGTTCAAAATATGAAAGTTCCACAGCAATTCGAAGGTCGCTGCAGATTGCGGATCCTTGTACGATGCCGGCCACCATCCTGCCTCCAATAGTTGGTTTCTATGATCTGTGCATTGCCTCAGTAGTTTTCCTTCAAAGAATGTAACGGAATTTACCAGGAGCATTCGGACAGCCGCAGAATTTGAGGTGAACAACATGGATCCCATTCCAACCAAGGACGACAAACTTCTTGTGTTCAATGCTATCATTAATGAAAGAGCAGCGTTCACTGCGGGAATGGCCGAGCTGTATGCTTAAGCCGATGTCCCTGAGAGACACAGAATGGAAATAGTCGTGGCGCCACTCCTGGAATAGTCTCAATGCTGAAATATCAAGAAAGTTTTATAAGAGCTACACACCTGAACGTAGTGTAACGGATGACTTGCATGACGCTCCAGGAGACAGGTTTTGCAACAAATGGAATATCCTAGACAATCGAGACAACGATAACGTGCATGTGTAGACTGACAGTAGCTGCAGGTCCCCTGAAATAGATGCCCTCATCCCTCCATAACAAGAACCCAGTCCAAGTACTTGTCCCTGTACTTCTCCTTCCAGGTAAGAAGGGGAGCATCCTGTCAAGCATTATAAATCAGCCAGTAAACTCCAGCCATAAGGTCTTACTGAATCCTCATAACATTTTGCTCTCGACTTGACCTTGAGACACCCTGGTTCTTCCTCAGTGGTATTCTCGATGGTATTCTCCGGAATGATGCCCTCCATCATTAGATCTTCAGGTAGCACCTGTATGAGAAGTTCTTCCAGTAGAGTTGGGGCGTCATTTGGGCTGGATTTCTGTATTTCTGCAACAGGTATCTTCATTGATTTCAAGCAGTGAGTAGTCATGCAGACTGCAATTTCTTCTCTTTTTTTGGAGCACTGCAGACTCGCGTCAGTAATGACACAAGCCTTACTGTAATGGCCTTTGGCCTTGGGCATAGAGCATTAGAGTTCGTTGAGGTATTATAATGATAATAGCCTGGACTTGGCACTCTGGCACCAGTTTGTGTTGTACTGTTTATCTGCGCCTTGTTTGCCTGAGCCGTGATCACGTGGCAGGATGCAGCCATGAAACCTTTATAATTACTCTTGGTCCTTACTCATTTCTAAAGCAGGTCGTCGGTTCATTAAATGTAAGAAGCTCTCCTGACACGTATAAAAGGCCGCTCAAAGGTACGTCTGATTCATTTCAGTCCAAATTCCCCCCTTCACCATGACCCAGCAGCCACAGTACAACCCTCAACCGCTTACTCCGGAGCAGCTATCTGCCCTGCAAGCTCATTTCAGTCATTTGACGAATGCTAATGCAGGTAAGCTATCCTACTTTATACTCTCTTTCTTTCTCACAACCAGCTTTCAGCCTCGTCTTCCACTGGTCACAACATGGGTAGCCAGGCACTCAGTCCCGCCTTAATTTCAGTCCTTCAAGGTTATCTTGCTTCCCTTCAGCCTCCAAATGGTAAGTCCTTCAAACCCTTTCGTGAAACTCCCTCTCAAATCTCATGTGTTTATCCAGCTTCAGCTCCCGCTACAAGCACTGGTGGTGTCGTACCCACTCCTGTGATGACAGTTGGCAACACAAACAGTCCTGCAGGCAACACGATCACTCAAAATACCATCACTTGCCCACACTGTCTTGGTGCAATTACTCTTCCTGATCCTGGCCAAAGATGGTATGCTGTTTATGCCGGGAAGCGTATCGGGTGGGTGCAAGGCCTGTGAGTATCTGTCAGTGCTTCGTTACCACTCTCTGACTCATCGGTTGTTCAGTGCCCAGGCCCAAGAGATCACCATTGGCATCTCTGGGAACAAACACCAGTACTTCCCTGATGAATTGTCTGCTCGTAACGCTTTCTGGGCGAAACATGGCAATGGAGAAACTTCTGTCATTGGCCCCACCAATGCCATTTACCCTGCCGTCCAGCCAGGCCATGGCTTCCTCATGCCTTAACTCGCGTTTTATAAGTCCTCAGTAGCTACTAGTCACTGTGTAGTTGAATTATCTTGTACCATTTCTTGACCAGCACGCAAATGAACTTGTCAATTGTTTCTATCTTTTGGTACAATAAGATAAGATATAGTGATAAGATATAATGATAAGATCAAACTGAAGACCAAACAAATGTACTTATGCGTGGATGTCATTTAACCACGTCACCTACCTTCTCCTCACAATCTTCACTGTCTGGTGTGTAGGTGATGCCTCATGCTGATGCGCAATCTCCGAACTCTTGACAGCATTATAGCTAGGGTGCACGCAATCTCTGAACACACTCAGGTACATGACAGGACCATCGCTAGAGTACATGACAAGACTATTGCTCCCATTCTACGGCTCTGTTCTCCAAAGGGTCTACAAAAGTATTTTCTATTTTTTCTCACTGAAATCTATCTAGCTAATATAAACTCATTGGACAGGTTATGTGTTCACAGTATGCCCCCAGACCCAGAGCACGTTGTACACCCTTATTTACTCCTGAGAATCCCTTCTCCCTCACTACATAAGAAGTCCAAAGACTCGAGCACAGACCTAGGCCCTCAGTCCATCCAATCTAATTCTTCTCGATCAGCGCTCTGCCCTCATCTGCTGCTATGCACTGGCAATCCCGCTTCCCTCCTCGGTGTTTGGGACGAATTATAGGTATTTGGTCATGGCGAAGTTCGACGAATTTGTAGGTAATTGTTCATGGCAAAGTTTACCCAGACAGACACTGAATATATCCTCTCCATATCTCCTTAGGTACATTGAGGTGTATTGTAGGCAAGCGCATTCTTGCCGTTCTCTTGGCCTGCCCCGATGACCACCAGCCACTGTTGCCGTTTTCTTGGACCTCTGCGATGACCCTTTTGTGTTGGATAGATGAAGTGTGTCAGGTGAAGGAAGAGCTATTTGTTATAAAGATATATGTTATACCTTTTCAGCTGGAAACAGCAGACACCGAGCATCACAAAGATATGTTGTACGATTTTTTGACCCAGTGTTAGGACCAAGACAGATCCTGTTACACCAAGCCGGTAAAACTCAAACTCAGTGACAAGGAAAAGTGCTTAGGCTGGAAAAGAAAGCTGCTAGGTAGTTAGATGACTACTTAACAACTAATTGCTGTGGTATTTGAGGGATTCAATCTCTGGTAATACTCAGGATGGAAAGTTGAAGTAGCACAGAGCTAATATTCACTGGATAATCACAGGATAATAGGTTTCTGAAACTTAGGATTCACTCAAAGATATGGCAGCAAAAAGGCTTGATTGCAAAATAACTAGACTACTGTACAAAATGTAAATACCCAGTATTTATACTAGTTCTACATAGATTCTTAGAAAGGAAAATGAGTTGAATTGACTGAAATTGAGTAATTATGACTCTACTGAATGACTCTGTACTGACTCACTTCTACAATGTGACTCTAATTGACTCACTTCGTGTACTGATTCATCCAGTAAGTAGACTGTTATCATGCTTACTATTCTTACCTATACTATCTTACATTATCATCACATGACTCGCTACCTTGCCTTGCTCAATCTTATCCTACTCTCTATCTCCTACTTCCATCATCTACTTTTCTGAACAGCTACCTAACACCCAGCACACAGATATGTTGCTTGTGCTCTTAGTCGGTGAAGTACTCAGCAGTATAATATGAAGTTCAATCATATTTTCTCGTGTTCTCTTCATAAGTGAGTGGGTTCACTTGGGTGCTTATGAGCGCCTAAAAGCTTCTTCTGCGAAGTGCTCAGATCTGGTTTATTGGTATAACATCTGGCACATATGTTTTTGACATCAACAATGATACGTGTACCAGGTGGCTTAGCGAACATCATGGATGCATTCGGAATGGCGCAAAGTTATGTTCTACCAACTTTCAAGCTGTTTGGGGCAGGATTGAAAAAGTAAGACTGGGCTGAAATCGATGCCCACTCCATTTGCGCTTTTCTTATATACTCTCATGCCTCGACTTCGACTCTATCACACAGCAGCGGAAAGGAAGATTGCAAACCAGCTGAAGAGTGCCAGGTATTACCAAAAGTATGTTTGACGTCTTTCTTTCCATTCAATTGGCTGATTTTCACTCAGAAACAAAGATGAGATTCTACTTAAACAACAGACGAAGTACATTTGATCACTCATACATCTTGCGTTCTGTTCTTATCAACATTTGGCCACTCCAACAGGAAAGCTAAGGCCTTGCACAGAGAATCTCGAAAGAAAGTCCGGGGTCAAGCGGTTTCTGCACCCTCCAAGCCTCCCAAAGTGGCACATTCCAGGTAAGCCTTCTCGCTCGTCTGGGGCCATTATTGTCATATCGTCTCTGAATGATGCTGTTAGTTCCAAATCAACAGCTAATTCCGATGACTCTCAACACTCACAGGCTACTATACCACCAAAGGTCAGAGCATTCGAGCACATCTTTGCCAAATTGTCGAAGGTGGCGTCAGATTCTGAGTCCCAGAAGAACCAGGCCCGGTGCGTTCTCTGCCTCCCTCATATACACCTTTACACTCATCGAGTTGCCTGCTTTCACTATAGCCCTTCTGGTGCAGCAAATGACTGGTTGAAAAAGGCCCGCAAATTTGATCGCATGACAAATGTTCTGTTTCAAAACGCTGATTCGCCCAAGGAGTATACACAGAGTCTCTACTCAAAACATATTGAGCTTGTCAGTGAGGGAGCACAGGAGTCACTTATCGAAGAGGGTTTCCAGGTGGTGGAGTGGTTGATGAGCAAATTAATGGAATGTTCCAGTGGAGTTTTTCAGGCTGAGGGCTGCAGCGAGGGATTCCGTTTTGTTGAGAGGTGCATCACTCAGCTTCATATGGCGCTTTCAGACGTGGCCAACATGCTGGGCTATGCCATGGAAGGGATAGAAGAACTTACAGCACAGTACAAGAGGGGTAATTTACCGTTTCAGAAGTAGCTCACATATTCTCAACATTCATCCATGTTTTTAATGCAGCCGGGATGTCCAGACCTGAAACTGCTTACACTTTAGGATAAGAAGAAAAGTTTGACATCTATAAAGTTTGTCACTACCACTTGGTTCCTCTATCCTCCCTCTTACTCTTACCTCGTTCAAATGCTCTGAGTCACTGCAAAAACATTGGTAGGCTCGTCATCTAGAGTTACCCACAGTCATAACATTCTTTGTAGGTTCGCCGTAGCACTCATCTCAAGACTTACACAGACCGGTATAGGAAGTCTACTGCGTCGTCATTGGTAACGTCGAAGTTTTAGAGTTACATGTGCTTTCTCAATCCTTTTTTTCAGGCCCGACGTAGTCCTCGTCTCAAGCAGCTTGCACAGAAAGTTGCTGGCGAGACAGAAAAACACAAGGAGGTGCGCGCGCTTTCTTCTTTTAAGCTTCCCTCCTTGATTGATACCCATTGCCGATAGGTCAAAAAGGTGTGGCTGAAATCCCTACAGCCAAAACATTTTAAGTGGCTCGATGAAATCCTCTTCACACAGTTCTACGAGTATATCTGGAACAACAATGTTGTGGAGGGTGTCAATCATATCTATGACATGTTTGTGATTGCCTGGCCCGACCATGCCGTCCCCAAGACAGGTGATGAGGTCCAGGATAGACGGTTGGTCTATCTTCGCAAAGAGGTACAGTCATGCAGCTTACTACTTACACTCCACACTGCAAACTCAATGTCTTTTTAGGGAATTCATCGCAGCCTTTACAAGCTCGCCTCCTGTGAATTGTGTTATTGGGGGGATAGCCTTTTGGCAATTGACGTTGCATCTCACCCCATTCCTCAGCACGAGTATGAAGGGATTAAGCCTGGCAGGGAAGTTGAGTACATGAGCAAGCACGATTCTATCAAACATCTATATGACCAGACACCTGAGGGGCCACACTTGGATCAGGTTGTCGATGCTTTGTACAATGGCAAGAAGTTTCTTCTGCGTCACCTTTTTTGAGATGGTGACGACTATTTTGAGATCTATGTAGAGTGATCTAGTTATCCGTAGAAAATACGAAAATGCAAATTTAAATTCGTTAATATAAATTGATTTTCCATAAATGACTTTAATGGGTAAATATACATAAATATTTATAATTAAATTATCTTTTCAGCACTTATCCCACTTTCATCTAGATTCAATGCATCTATGCACGTCTTGCTGCTATAAAAGACTGGGGTTCTGTCCCATCTGCCCCCTCTGGTGGTCAGAATACCGCGTACTGGCTTCAGAAACATGTAAGTTCCTGCATACCCCTTGGTAACAACAGCTTATGGTTCCTCTAGGCCTCACTCTACAACATTGAGGAAGATCACCAAAAAGAGGTTGCATGCTTATGCCAATGAGCGATTCACTCCCCTCCAGTGCAGATTTCTCACCCATCAGCTTTTCGACTACTTCAAAGCTCTGCTGTGTTGTCCAGGTCGTGTCAGGAGTGTCAAGTTTTGGCAGTTCGTGGATGTTCTCATGCACAAATGGTTCCAGCAATGGCGTCCGAAATACTGGGGGTCTTGGAACCACTCAAAACGTCGTTGCTTTGTAAATGAACTCACTAAGGTATGTTTCGGCTTCATTAGTATTATAATAGACCTTGAGCTCAAAAGCATTTCAGCACATTATAAAGTACTACGACTGGACACATTATAGGCAGTTCGGATATACTAAGTTCCATGGGTTCAATGTACTCAAAAGATGTGTTGATCCTCCAACACCTCCACCAACTCCTGCCGGAAGTCGTACACCATCACCTCTTCCTGCCTTCCTTGTGGGTGCCCCGCTTCCAGTTCTTCTGGAGACCCCCAGACAAGTAGCAGAAGCATACCTGACTCCGAGCCCGTATGAATCACCTACTACCATTCTTACCCCAGTCAATCCAAATGCACACGCTTCCCCTTCCTCTTCCTTCTCTTCTTCGTTCACCGACTCTCCAACTCCTTTGTGGATTAACTACATTGATTCACCGACTCCGTATCTGAGGCCACGCACACCAACTCCTTCATGGATTGACTTCATTAATTCACCGACTCCATATCCGAGGCCATGCATGCCAACTCCTACATGGTAAACTTTTTCTACATATGTATTCTTGCCGATCTTCATACAGTGTAGAAACCAAACGTCGATGTATTTAATCACATTTTCTTGACAATTTAAGACTTCGGTCACTTTTTTCATCTTACGTCATACTTCGCTGCAATCCACATGTTAAAACTTCAAGATCTGTCAGAGAAAACAGTAATAATTCAACTAGATGAAGCACATCGGTCAAAGCAAGCTACTCGGAAGCTAGCCAGTCATATTTGTTGTCCGCCAAACAAGCCCAGCAGAATTCGAGATCTGCCTCGGAGATAGCTACCTCACAGTCCACCTTAGCTGTCACTCCATTATGTTTGGCCTGCAACCAGGCCTTCTCGGCAGCTTCGACGGTTGTCATCACACGGTAATAGACAAACTTGTTGCGAAGCCCGTGAATCTGGCAGTGGGTATCGTTCCTATACAGAAGAACAGTGAGAAATACGTTCCGGAAAATAGAACATAACCAAACATACCATGAATGATAGATGCCAGGGACACAGCCTCTGATGACAACCCAGGTGATGCGAGAAGGAGGGGCCCAAGGAATGACTTCACCTGCGGAGATCACGTGCCTCCAAGCAAAGAGAGTGGCATGCCAGGTCGGGAAGGCACCCACATGAGCATTAGGTACGCAATCGATGAGGTGCAATACTTGCACGCTACAGAGAAGATCTGTCAGCTCTATGGATGGCAACCCGAGTAATCAGAGAACTTATGGGTCAGTAAAAATTCCCGGACAAGTTCCTTTGAAAACCACATAGTAGGTCATCATGCTAGGTGATGGGGCTGCGATATTCATAGTGGCTGACTCCATTGTGAGACACAGTGCAAAAACGGCGTCAAGAAATCACTCACCGAATTTAGGGATGAGTTCTTCAGCGGAGGACATCATGGATGGGGTGATCTTCAATTAATCTAGCCAGCTTTAATATACATTGGGCTGCAAATTGTTACAAACAGTCTGAATAAAAAAAATTCGTTGAAGTCAGACCAGGATTTCGACTGAAAAGGAAATGCATGTACATTTCCACTGCGTTTTGCCTTTTCTTGCCAATGCCTTGCCTTTTACAGAGTCGCAAATTCAAAGAAGTCAGACTGCTTTAGGCTGCACATACGTTCGAGATTTTTGAAGTCCTTGTTCGGATCTGTATTAAAATGTGCAACCAGAGTCAACGGCATTTCTCACCACGCTGCATCCCAGCTGAATTATAACATCCCTTGATAGTCCAGCTCCTCACACAACATATCATGTCTTCCTTTTATCATGGGAAAGAATACCGGAAAGCCGCGAGGTCATACCCAATGGCCAAAGGGGGAAAAGCTTGTGTTGTTGGAGAGCATGGAGGCGAAGTATCATGAAGACCCGAGTGCCATGTATACGGAGGCAACGACAGAGTTTGTGAGGAAATGGGGTTACGACTTACCTCTGGAGGCCAAGCCTGAAGCTGAAAAGGACTACACAGCTCCTGACATCAGCACCTTGTCTGTGGACGAACAGACCACGGAAGAGGCGTGTTGTAAGGACTTTTGGAAGAAGGCTCATCAGGTATATTGCAATACAAGTTTTTCAGTGAACGAGATACTTACTTCTGTATTTAGAAAATCGGTAATTGGGCTCGACACCGCTGGAGTGCCAGGAAGTCAGACTCCACCTTACTGGCCACTGCCATGCGTAACATGACCAAGTTGACGAAAATGCAACCGCGAAAGATGTCAGTCACTCAGAGCTATCAAAAAGAATACTACGTGACATGCATCAAACCCGAATTCGATGTGTTCTGGGAGACCGCAAAGAAGACGCTGCCTGAAGGCAAGTGTTTGAACGAGTTGAATCGCTTTTCCGAGAAGAAGTGGAACCAGGAGGACGAGGAATTCAAAGCCCAGTTCACCGAGCAGGTCGACAAGAAATATCGTGAGGCTCTCGCGCGGTACAAGGAGCTGGGGAAAAATGAAGGTGACACCAAGTCTTACAAAGCGTAAGTGTGAGGCATTATTATGTAGAAGGAGTACTTACTGTTTTTCAAGCACATGGGACCGAATCAATGCTTTCCTGCTGCCAATCAGTGAAGCTTTGGTGATCCTACTCGGAGGTGTCATAGTCATTGGTTGTGCTGTGCCCCAGGCAGACGGGAAGATAGATACTTCTAGGTGAGTAAATGTAATGAGTATGCAAAGACGTACCTCTGAAAATGTGTTAGCTTTGTGTCTGTAATGCCAGGCTTGAAAGCGGACCAGACGATTGCTGAGTTTGACAACAAGCGCTATATGACCCTGCACCAGTTGTGTGGTGATTACGCATGGTCCACTTTCAGTGAGTGATTGTTTCTTCTCCAGCAACCCTCCTAATAGATATGTTATTAGCGGAGGAACAGTGTCTGACCAGGATCGTTGGAGATGACGACAACAACGACGAAGTTGAACATGCTGCGGAAGACCCTGTTCTGGCCCGGTCACTGAAGGACCGTGATCTCGGTGATCTCGGTGAAAAGGTTGACAATACTTCGAAGCTCAGCCAGCTGGCGGCAACGTTGCCCTCGATGACCACTGCCACTACTTCACCTGCAACGAATCTGACTACTGCTACAGTTGTGTCATTGGTGACTATAGCTTCGAAAACTGCACTCCCAGTCTTAGAAGGTCCTACCTCCACTGCCACATCACCATCATCATTTGTCGCAACTGAAAGTGCTGATTTACCATCATCTGTATCCACGAGCACAATCACAACAGCTACCCCGGCTCCTGAAGTAATCAAGGCGGATAATTCTTCTCTCTCAGCTGCCGATCCAGGTGTGGCCAATGGCTTCTCTGAATCTCTAGTTGTTTCTGCATCTTCCCCTGGCGATCGACCCATTTTATCCTCATCTGTTGAAGGCCAGCCCTTAGCTTCTTCAGTTGGGAACAACGATACCACCTCTGGAAATTTCGTGACAATGAACCCTACTGTCGGCGCTCAGGTATCTACTGAGTCTTTTCAGGGCACTGGTTCGGGACAGCTGGGAAGCGACTGGCAGTGGAATGGCATGTTGAAGATGGATGCGTGGCCAGACAATCAACAATTCAGGGGGTTCGGACAAGGTACAGTTTTATTATTTTCTGTCGTCATGGATCCTGATCGTCAGGTTCACTAGATATACCATTCCCCACGGGATTCCCTAACTTCGGTGCTCAATTCCCAGAGAACGGCCTCCAGTATCAAAACAATGTTCTCTCCCACTCTCTATTACAAAACAACGGCTTCCCTGGCGCCCAATTCTTTAATAATAATAATAATATGTTTGCCAATGTGAATTATAACGGTGCTTTCCCGGGGACTCATTTCTCTAACAATACCAATGGCTCCAACATGTCTTATCAATCAAATCCCCTCTTTTTGGCCAGTGGTCCACTTACTAGTATCGACAACACCATACTTCCTGCCTCTGATTGTTTGCCTCCTGCTCCTGACCGCATGCTTCCTCCCATCTCGCCTGTTAAGGAATCTAATGGCTCCGATGAACCAAAAGTGGCGCCAATAGATCATCCCGCTGCGGAGAAAAAGCCAAGGGGAAGAAAGCGCAAGGCCTCGGAAGCTGCTGCGCCTGCAGACACTGTGGAGCTAGGAAAGCGTTCTCATGGACTCTCCACACGCTATCGAAGCAGGAATGGTGCCTCCGGGTACTAAAGCTAAAGTGGGCAAGTCGCGTGGAAAGAAGGCAAAAGCTGAGACACAAGGTAGTGCAGAAGGTGTGGCGGAGGCGGTGGAGGCGATGGCAGGAGTAACGGCGGAAGTAATGCACAATGGAACGAAAGAAAATGCAGTTTGAATACCTCTCACTTGTTTCTTGATCTGTATGTCATCTAATCGCTGTATCTGTTGTCAGTAATCTTTGTACTGTTGATACAATACCCTGATACAACTATTTTTCTTGAGAATGCACAGCTTTCATATTATGACACATTGCAACATATTAAGGTATGGAAGGTGATGATAATTGTTCTTGGTATGTACACATTATAATTCAAAACCTGATTATAATGGCGATGGATGGAGCGGTAGGATAATTCAGAGAGAAAGCACCGAAACAAGTGGGAAGGAGGAACCAAAAAGGAAAATATTGCTATTATAATGCTGACGGACAGGGCAGTATGATAACTGAGGACGAGCGGGAAAAGAGGTCAGATACTGCCATTATAATGGCAGCGGATGAGGCAGCGTAATAATTGGGAAGAAGGGGACGAAAAGTCTAGTATCGGTATTATAATGGTGACAGATAGGGCGACGTGATAATTGAGAAGCAGGCAAAGAGGTCGGACACTGGTATTATAATTGCGATGGATGAGGACAGCGTAATAATTGAGGAGGAGGAGGAACGCACAGAGAGGTTGGATACCGCCATTATAATGGTGTTGGATGAGACAGCATAACAATTCATGTACCTGTATTACCTGTATTATAATGGGGATAGGTAAGGCAGAGTGATAATTGAGGAGGAACGGGCAGAGAGATGGGATACCGGTATTATAATGGTGACAGGATAGGGCAGCGTAACAATTGAGGAGGAGGAGCGGGAAAAGAGGTTGAATACAGCCATCGGGTACCTGTATTATAATGGAGATGGGTAGGGCAGCGTGGTAATTGAGGAGGAATGGGCAGAGAGATGGGATACCGGTATTATAATGGTGACAGGATAGGGCAGTGGGAAAAGAGGTTGAATACTCCCATCGAATACAGCCATTATAATGACGATGTATGGTGTTAGGAAATAATTGGGAACAGGGGAAAAGTAGGAGAACAGATCCTGCCATTATAATGGTGTTGGGTGTGGCAGTGGAATAATTGAGAAGCAGACAKGAGAGCCTGCAGGGAAGGAGGTCAGGTACCACTATAATGAGGAGGGAGCGGGTACCTTTATAATGTCATTGAATTACAATGTTGAGGTCATACGAACTTTGAGACTTGCGAGTACATTATAATTACTCTTGGGTGTGGTAGCAGAATAATTGAGAAGCAGGGCAGGAGAGCAGGCTGCGGGGAAGGAGGTTAGATACTACTATAATGAGGAGGGAGTGGGTACCTTTATAATGTCACTGAAATACAATGTTGAGGTCATGCGAACGTTGGGACTTGTGAGTACATTATAATTGCTCTTGGGTGAGAGCCAGTGCAGGGAAGGAGGTGAGGTACCACTATAATGAGGAGGGAGCAGGTATCTTTATAATGTCGTTGAATTATAATGTTGAGGTCATACGAACGTTGGGACTAGTGAAT
>RCHF01003914.1:0-14919 GCA_003987895.1 Neonothopanus nambi | reverse complement strand
AGTAATCGGAATTTCACTCTTCAAAATCTTCACAGCCACAGCTTCCACTGATCCGGGCTTGAAGACTTCGCTCTTCAATTGATATCCTGGCTCTTTAGGCTTGAATACCACTGCATGTTTACTTGGTGGTGGTTTAACCACTTTGTCAACATTCTCAGACTCTTCAACATTTTCAGGAATTGGTTGAAGTCTTCATTCAATCAGTCTGATCTTATCAAAAGGCCTCATACTAACTCCTTTTCCTGGTCCAGCAGGAACTTTCGGCACCTCTTTTCTTATTTCAGAAATAGAGGTCTTAGATGCCTCTCCAACTAGCAGAGGGTCTTTATAGCTCGTTTTTGTTACGACATGAACTAATCCAGGGGCCATTAATTCCTGTCAGCATACAATATTAGGCCAAATCCCATTCATACTACTCAATCAGGATAAACAGACCCCATTATTCAAACTCACTGACTGTTCCGATACTCCGATCCCAATTCTTCAGTTCTAATAGCGATTTCCAATGTTCAACACATGTCGACCACGAGTACAAAGGACCATGCGTATGTTCCAGTAGTTAGGACCATAGATACTACAAATAGAGCCCATTACCATATATATATTCACTTACATTGTAGTATATAAAGCATAGACATCCATGTACAGGACCCATCTGCGAAATAAATGTTTCTTCTCACTGTTACTATCTCGTTTCTAGCTTCTTTCTCATCTCGATCTCATTTCTTTGCTCTATTCTCGTTTCTATCGACATTGATCCCAAATATCCTAACGTTCGCATCCTCGATCCCAAGTATTGAGCCCGTGTATGTTAGATCTTGTAGGAAGCCTGTGATCTCAGGTCTACGTTTGTCAAAGTACTGCCTAGCAGTCTTTCTCGATGTTAATATGGTATCAATTATTATATTTTGCCTTACTGACAGTTTCTACTTAGTTATCTAGCTAGTACGAGATTGTCGAGGCCTAACAGTATTTCGCAGATCCCCTGCCCCCAGTACTAACAAACGTTGGGGATTATGTCGACTACTGGAACTATTCCGACTCAAACAGAGTCACAAACATCATCATCGGAACCGGAACAACAAGCGTTTCATATGTTCCCACCAAATCAGCCCCCTATGAACCCAACTTTCCCCGGAAGAGGTAATAGGGTCAAGGAATTAAAAGAGGCTGATCGGCAAGCTCATCGAGCTCGTCCATCAAATATACCTCATGGTAGATCACCTGGTCACCCTTGTGCTCCACCTAACCGAGCACCAGGTAATCCTCAAGGTAATCCTGATGGGAACAATAACACACCTGCTGGGTCCGATCCCACGCAACACCCACCCATGGGATCTAATGATCCTAACTTACAATTTGATCCCACTATAGATCCTGGAAGTGTCTCTAGTCCAGTGATCGATCCCAAACAAGCTACTCCGGWAGTAAATTTACCATCGGGAGCGCCTTCCGATCCCAATCCCGGTGATCCACCTGGTGGTTCTGGAGGAGGGGGTAATGATAGCGATCCCGATCCATCAAAAAAGGAAGACAAAGGGAAACGAAGGGAGTCGATTCCACCAGAACCAGTAGGACCACCTAGTCCTGGGTACAATTTGATTCCAGTGATAACTCATGAGCAGGAGGAGATGGCAGCACTCGCTCCACCAGCAAATAATGATAAATCATGATCTATAAGGGATGCTTCCAATACCGATATCTCCCAGGCAAATCGAATCAGAGATCCCATCATCGATCGTTACTTAGAAGAGCTACGTACCGGACAGGCAACAGTAGAATCAGCCGGCTGACTAGCACGTTATGTTCTTTTCCCAATGGGATACTATTGGAATGAAATCCAAACACGAGTACCTTGGGCTAAATGGATTTGATCACTAGAGGATGCTGGTTCTTATCGTTGGCAGTTTCTTAATCCATACGCACAATGGTGGCTTTCCACTAATAACAACTACGAATGTTTTATAACTGTCATGGATATCCTGCACTCAGACCCAGGAATGTTGATGGAATCGGGAGCATACGATAACCCTGAGTGACTACCATCACGACTGATCTATTGAGAGGATGTTCAGCCACTACCTACTAGAGCATGGATGCGTCCTCCATCAGATTACCCTTCAAACCCTTTCCAATTCACGGAATTCCCTAGTGTTATCACCGATTTCCACGATCTATATCAAACAGGACGCTTCAGAGAATTAATGGATATGCAGGTATACGAGCTGTATTTCAATTGGGGCCAATATCCGTTTCTGACCAGTGATCCAGAGATTATTCAAAGCCAAATGACTAGTGTAATGCGAAAATGGTTGGAAAGAAAGGAGAAACCTCCAAGATGGGAAGAATTATCCACCTTTGAAAGATGAATGTGTTATGAAATTGCAATGGAGTATGCCGAAGAGAAGTATAACATCCAACCAGGGGATCAACGGTTGAATGATTGGTGGCTCAGTATCAATCCTTGGAGTCAGGGACTTGACACATACAATGCTCCGTTATCATCATCAGTATCGATGCAAACTCAAAGGCCTGCTACTGCTGGCGATCCCCAGTTAATAGCTCCTAGTGGATCTACGATCATGGTGATCCCATCAGCATGGCCCAGATACCGATTCGTATTAATCAATCCAACCAATTATGATGATGTACCCTGATATCTCCGTGAAAATCTTGGGATCACTAATCCCTCACAAATTCGAACCTTTACTAAACAGGCCCAAGAGCTACGATCATTGTTCTTAGTCCAGATCCCAATAACACAGCACGAGGACACAAGAGCGGGAACTAGCCCCAGATCCGGAAGTTTCCAACCACCCTTCGAGTTGACACCATTAGAGGAGCAAATGGGACCTAAACCAGAACATAACACTACAGTTTTACCTGGTGCACCGTTCGTTCAGTCTCCTCGTAATCAAATGCCATCGTCTCAGCACGAGCAGGGCATCAACCCACGTAGTCCTCCTCGATCATATTACTTTTCAGTACCTCCACAACAGTCACAACAGCCATCGCACCCATTGAATGGGGGGTACACTCCTCATGACTATCGCCAACTGTATCACTACTTGATGCCTGCACAGATGGGTCCGAATCTTATGGATCCGTCCAACAGATCCCAATTTGCACGAGAAGCTGATCCTGCTCAAACCTTTAATGCTAATCGATCAGATATTGGTGATAATGCCTACATCAACTATGGACAAGCAGCATTGAATGCATCTTACCATTTTCCAATCCCACTTACGTGTGATCCCTCATATGGCCACAAAACTCCTCTGCATTTCTATCCTTCATGAAACAACGAAGGTCAGTACTTGAGGATCCCATCTCGATCCCAAACACGCCCTTATTGGGAGAGAAATTGGGATCGTACACAATATTCATCTGCTGCTGAGGCTCCTCAGGCCCAATACTACATACCTAAAGAGTCTATGGCAGGATTTGGACCATCAGCGTCGATGGGCCCTCCACCTTTGTTCCAAACTACCGATCCAGGACCGTTGACATGGACAGCTGCAGGAGGCGCACCACCTGCAACTAGTGGAGTTAGATTCGCTGAACCTGATACTCCTGGAACCACTGAAGGAATGAGTGCGAATGAGTCAAGTGGATTTGGATTAGGTTTTGGAGCCACAACTTCAGGATCAAATACAACCCCAAGTGTTCCTATGGGATCTACAGCTGGTCAGGATAGTTCTTTCGGTATGGGCTTTGGTTTGGGACCTTCAGTAAGTACATCGATCCCACAATCAGGCGATCATCGTCCCATGGGATTGAGCAGTGGAGGTATTGGAGTAGGATTTGGTATGGGAGCAAATACAGGAACTCAGATGCCATCTATGGCTGCTGGACCACCTGGAGGAGGGAATAACAATGGAGGATTTGGGATTGGAACACCCGGAAGGACAGGAGGACAGCCACCTATGGGATCATTTGGTGGACCGCCACCCATGGGACCTCCTGGGCAACCACCAATGGGACTGCCTGGAGGAGGAGGATTACCACCGATGGAACCACCAGGGGGACAGCTGCCAGCAGGGCCACCAGGAGGACAGCCCCCTTACCCGCCACCGCCTGGTCCACCTCCTGGTTTCCCACCAGCAGGTCCGCCTCAAGGTCCTCCTCCACGTCCTCCCCCACCACCAGGTCCACCACCACCTCCTGTCCTACCTCCACAAGGTCCTCCACCACCACCGGGCCCACCACAGCTGCCTCAAGGACCACCCCCACCACCGCCGATCCCACTGAACATGATGTTCCCTGGAGGAGCTGGTCAAGGACCACCAGGACCACCTGGACCACCAGGCCCACCAGGCCCTCTGGGACCACAAGGACCACCAGGTAACGGTAATGGAAATGGTGGGAGGGATCCTGCTCAGGAACAGATCAATCGTGATATCACTTGTGAATCGAAGCTTGAACTACGCAAACCGACGCCATTTTCTGGGATTGATAGGACGAAATGGAGGCCATTCGTCACCCAGATAAACACAATCCTACGAGCGAAGCCTAATCTCTACGCTTCTGATGAATCTAAAATCGCTTTCGCACTCTCATATCTAACAGATAGTGCGCTACAATATCATCAGAATCTCGAGGACAAAGAGGAGCGTGGAGAATACATAGCAGCACTGCATGACTGGAGAGTGTTCCTGAATACTTTCGGGACAATGTTCGGTATGCAAAACGAGCGATTGCAGGCACAGGCGCAACTGGAGAGTCTATTCCAAGCCACTGCTGAATCCTTTGTGTCATTCATTATACGCTACGAACAGTTCAGCTTGCTCACTGGTTACGACAACACTGTGCTACACTACCACTTGCTTCACAAGACTCGTTGGGATCTACGTGATGCTTTGATTAATCAGGGAATGGTACCTCGCACATACATGGAACTACGGCAACGACTACTTGAGATCGACACTACTCGTCAAGCATTCAACGATGCTGGTCTTGCTAATACCTGGTGTACTTACAGTAACAGATCGAATAATCCAATCAGTAATCAGGGTTGTGCAGGTCAGCAAGAGAAGATGGCTCAGGCTGAGGACATGGAGATCGGACGAGCAGGTCAAACAAACGACAATCCAGCTCCTGTCTCTCAAACTGACATGTGAGGACCTCCTTGGGCACATAATAAGATCCCAGCAGGATCTAATAACCCCAAGCCAGTGAATGCTAATAGGCAGATGGGATCGTTGACCAACCAACAGCAGAATCGACCCTATCAGATGCCTGAAATACTAGCAAAGTGGCGAGAGGAACAGCATTGACGTTGTAAAGAAGGATTATGCTTGTGTTGTGGTTCTGATAAACATTTTGTTGCTAATTGTCTGGATGACGAGGTACAAATGGGTAGGATGATTATGCCAGTGCTTGAAGAAGATGAATGGGATGAATGGTTTGGGGTTGACGACCATCCAACAGTAGAATTCTCGATCGGAGGACCCAAAGACCACCCTTTACCAGATTTCGATCCCAATGAAGACGACCAGTCGGGAAACTCCTCAGGGACTCAGGTGGGAACAGAGAGTCACTGAGTTCCGAGATAGTCTCCAAACGACTGCGGGCAGTTGAAATAGAGGGGGAGGTAGAATACATCCATTCAACTTCGCGTGTTTCTCTTTTATTACCATTTTCTTTGGACGCTAATTCAATTTCTTCACTGTATTACAATGCTCTCGTCAATTCAGGAGCTACTAAATCTTTCATCGATGCAAAGTTAGCATCACAATTCCCCGAGTGTCTTCATGACCTCACAAAACCGATACGTCTCAAACTCTTTGACAGAAAAACTACATCAGCTGGAGCTGTTACGCAAAAGCTTTTGACAAATATCTGATTCGAAGATGGGACTATCCACGAAATGACTTTCTTGGTCACCAAATTACACCCATCCGCTCCAGCAGTACTCAGATTCTCATGGCTGCAGGAGCACAATCCCCTTATAGACTGGAAGAATGCGTTGGTATCATTAACTACTGATGCCACGCTTTGTGCCATCATCATTGATCCCACATCGACTAAATCACACACCGTCGAGATTGAGGAAGTGCCCAATGAGGAATATGATCACATCGGACCTTGTTTACCCTCATCCGATCCCAAAATATTAGACAATGTGTTGGATCAATCCCAAAATGACGACCTGAGATCCCAAGATCAACTGCCTAACGAGCAACCTATGGGATCGAAGGATGTTCCCAATCACAAGGTTACCATCGAGGATGTGGAAGACGAAGAATTGGACTACATTGGAGAGCCGTTGGGAGTGGATGACCCATTATTATTGTTCATCAATGATTGGATAGATCAAATTGAAGTGCCTGATGGGAACGAAATTACTCCGATCCCAGAAACTACTGCTTCAATCCCAAAATCCACCACTCCAATCCCAAATATGGGTGCGCCTCCACCTTTACGCTCAACTAGAGTCTTGTTTGGAACGATCGATCCCAAATTCGCATTGCAACAGCTGAAATCACCAGGCAAAGTGACGAGAAAGGGGCGGTCTAACATTAAAATCAAGGCTCGTCAACAAGTACAGTGTGCTACAACTACCAGTTCTTTGGATAATCCGCCTCGTGTTAGCTTCATCAATGCGGCTGCTATGAATCAGTTGATACGTGAAGGCAATCCTGCATTTCTGATACACGTGTCACCAGTTGGAAAGGAGGATGACCCTGAAGAGCACGCATTTTCAGCACAGGAAGCTGGAGACAATTCAGCGGACAAACAGAAAACTAAAGAAGATGTTCTGTTGAACCAGTTCGTTCCTGAACAGTACTCCGACTTCAAGGACGTCTTCTCACCAGGAGAAGCAAAGGCTCTACCACCACATCGACCATATGACCTTAGGATCGATACTGAAAACGATGCCATGCCTCCTGTCAGGAAGTTGTACAATCTATCAGAAGCAGAGCTTAAAGTGTTGAAAGAGTACATTGACAACATGCTCGGAAAAGGTTTCATTTGTACTTCCAAATCTCCTGCTGGTGCTCTGGTCCTGTTTTCAAAGAAGAAGGATGGAAGTTTGTGTCTTTGTGTCAACTATAGAGGTCTAAATCGTCTCACGATCAAGAATCGCTATCCACTTCCTCTCGTGGGAAACCTTATTGATCAGCTTCGGAACGCTAAAATCTTCACTTAAAATTGATCTCCGAGCTGGTTACAATAATGTGAGAACCTTCGAAGGACACAAATGGAAGACAGCTTTTCGAACGCGATATGGCACCTTTGAATATCTAGTGATGCCTTTTGGACTCACAAATGCACCATCTGCGTTTCAGCTATTCATGAATGAAATATTTCATGATATGGTGGATATATGTGTGGTCATCTATCTCGATGATATCCTCGTGTATTCAGAAAATGAGGCTGAACACGTGGGACATGTCAGAAAAGTTCTGCAATGACTTCGGGAGTATAACCTGCATGCAAAGCCTGAGAAATCAGAGTTCCACCAGCGCAGCGTGGAGTACCTTGGCGTCATTATTTCACCCGATGGGATTGCAATGGATCTGTACAAAGTCCAGGTGATCAAGGATTGGCCCGACCTTGAGAACGTGAAGCAGCTACAGTCATTCTTGGGTTTCACAAACTTTTACCACCAATTCATCGATAATTTCTCTGGAATCACCAAGCCATTGACCAGATTGCTGAAGAAAGGGGCTAAATTCGACTTTGATGCTGAATGCAAGGCAGCTTTTCAAATTCTGAAGGACGCCTTCATGGAAGCACCTGTCTTACGGCATTTCGATCCCAATCTTCCAATCATCGTCGAGTCTGACACATCAGATGTGGCTATCGCTTCCATTTTGAGTCAAATAGATCCCAAAACAAAGGATATACATCCTGTGGCCTTCTACGCAAGATCGATGATACCAGCAGAGCTCAATTACAATATATATGACAAGGAAATGCTAGCTATTGTCGAAAGTTTCAAACAGTGGAGAGCATACTTGGAAGGTGCAAGATACACAGTACAGGTGTATACCGATCACAATAACCTCCAGCACTTCACGACGACCAAGAAACTTAGCCATCGACAGGCACAATGGTCTGAATTTCTTTCAGGATTCGATTTCGTGATCAATTACCAACCAGGTATTTTGGGATCGAAGCCCGACACCCTCACCCGGAGACCGGACGTCTATCCTAAAAAGGGGGGGGTAAAGGACCACGATCACAATAACATGGTCCTCATTCGACCTGAACAACTACTGGCCAACTTTTTGCTCAACGAAGACCTCCAACTTGCACGAATACGCAGCGCCGAGAAGGACAAGTACTGGTTAGCTGCGATAAAGAAGGCAAAAGGGAAGAATAAGGAGGGATTCACCATCGAAGATGAATTACTTTGGTGTCAAAACAAAGTCTACGTCCCTGACACTGAGAACCTACAGATGGAAGTGATGAAATCGCACCACAATCATAAGCTTCGTGGACACCCTGGCATCAGAAAGACAGTACAGCTCATATCACAAACGTACTTCTGGCCCAGACTGTATAAAGATGTCCTCCATTACGTATGCACCTGTTCAGAGTGTATATGAGTGAAGGATGTTCGACAGAAGCCTTTTGGGCTCCTAAAGCCTCTACCAGTATCGGAGAGGCCATGGTACTCGATTTCAGTGGATCATATCGTCAATTTACCTCCATCGATCCCAAATAAAGGGCAGGAAACACCTTACGATGCCATTATGGTTGTAGTTTGTCGATTCTCGAAGCAGGCTATCTTCATTCCTTGCTTTACCACAGATACCACTGACAATTTAGCGCAACTTTTCATCACACACGTTTTCTCTAAACACGGACTACCTTCTGATATAGTTTCAGATCATGGAACATTGTTCGTATCATCATTCTGGCAGTCAATCTGTCAATCATTGGATATTCGATCCAGTTTATCAACTGCTTACCATCCGCAAACCGATGGTCAAACTGAATGTACAAACCAGACATTGGAGCAATATCTTAGGATCTATCTGAATTATGATCAGGATAACTGGTCCGCAATGCTTCCAATCGCTGAATTTGTTTACAACAATACACCTCATACCGCTACTGGTCAAACACCATTCTTTGTCAACAAAGGCTATCACCCAAAGTTAACTGTCAGTCTTTCGAATTTGAGGGATGCCGATGCCAATAGAAAGGTCAAAAGTCTTCACAATCTTCATGAATTCTTGAAAAAGGAGATCGAAAAGGCAAATAAGACTGCTGAATGTAACGCAAATCGGCATCGACTACCTGTAGACGACGAGCAGTTCCAACCTGGATGCAAAGTTTGGCTCAGTACCACGAATTTGACCACTACACGACCTTCTAAGAAGCTGGACCAAAGATGGATTGGTCCTTACACCATTAAAGACGCTGTGGGATTGCATGCATTCCGTCTCGATCTCCCATACGAACTAAGGAAGATTCACGATGTATTCCATGTCAGTCTACTCCGACCCCATGAGAATGACCCATACCCAGATTGTGGTGAACCTCTGCCACCCCCAATTGAGATCGCAGGTGGTGAGGAACATCAGGTCGAGTATATTATCAACTCTCGACGCCATCGGACCAATAAACACCTTGAATACTATGTACATTGGACGGGTTACAGCGACGAACATAACTCATGGGTCTTTTGGTACGATATGGTGGGATCGATTGACCTTCTACGAGACTGGCATGCAGCGCACCCAAAAAGAGCGCAACCTACGCCTGAGCAATGGGCTCAAATGGAGGAGGAGTCACAGGAGCGGGATGACGATCCCAATCTTGAGGACTAATCTTCTTAATTCACACAATTTTAGGTTTGTATGATATATCTATTCAAGAAAACTACGAAAAGGCATAGAGAAAATCAAGAAAATAACAAAATTTTGGGATCTATCTATACTATTCTACTGCTCAGCATACATATCATTGTATTCAGACCCCTCCGGATCGATTCGACTACGTTTCACATTGCCTATATCTCCCTGATCATCGCGCTTGCGTTTGCTTGACACCTCAGAAGCAGTGTCCGTTGAGTTGGTGAGGTCGATCATGCTACTGTGATCATCGACGACTCGGATGCTGCCAGAACTACGAGGAAAGAAAGGATCGGAGGAAGAGGAAGATGACTCCAGGACTGAATCACACTGAACCACCACAGAAGTCAGTGACGGATGAGCCTCTACCGTAACGGAGACACCAGCAGGGCGATCCATCGTTTGAGTTTGCACATCCACACGATGATGGAATCAAACAATCTCGCTGTCAGGGACCTCATCGGACCAAGTATTCTGAACAAACTGTTCGAGTGGGATCTGACGAATAGCGGAAGGATGGACATGACCAGTGCTACGAGACACAAAGAACCCAGAAACGTCACCCAAATTAGGGAGGTTTTGAGTGTCGTAAGGATAGTGTGCCTCACTAAAGATCAACAAGTACTCCTTGTTAAGCAAGAAAACGGAAGTTGCTGTGTCAAGCTGATCCAAGCACTCTCAAAGGATATAAAATCCAGTGTTAACACTTTGAGTGTAGCTCCTGACCAAGGAAAGAAGATCCTTGTTCGGAGCGTCGCCAAGTTCGGAAGCTGCAGCAGCAACTTCACCCATGATCCTAAACCATTGACGATGAACTTCACCGATGCACTCCAATGGATTACCACTGTGCAGATGATTAATAGCCCACAACAACCTAGCAATTGTCTTGTTCTTCATATCGACGAGCTTACCGATCTGAGTACGACTAGCAGCAAGGGCTGAGAGCTCAGTTCAAAGTGCATCCCATTCAGAACAAACAGCAGCAATATGCTCCAGCTGGGCATGATGATCGTTGTAAGCAGTGGAGAGTGTTCATTCCAAGTTCCCGAGTTTCTGCACATTCTCTTTGTGCACAGTTTCAGCTTGAGACAAGCGCCGATCCCATCTAGCAAGTTCACTACAAAGGGATCGAACCTCCTCGTGAAGTCGAGCAGACTCCTCACAAGAACGGGACAAAGCAGACTGAAGAGAAGAGCTCGCATCCTCAAGGCTAGGGTAACGAAGACGAGTGGAGTCATCGACAGCAGAAGAGGGTAGGAGAAGGTCGGATTCAGGAAGCTGATGGGATCGAATGGCATCGATAATACTGGCACGACACTCGGACACCTCCAGCTCTTCCTTAAGATGGTGATTCTCGATTTCAAGTTTGGCAGAACGATCCCTCTTCTGATGAAGGGCCATCTTGAGAGCTTGAATCCTTTGTTCATCTAGAAGGTCATTCCAAGAGGAAGGATCAACTAGATGCAAGTCTCTAGTATCCATATCGGGTGACTAGGGAGTAGAGGGTTTTTGCAGTCGTTGAAAGACAGCGTTGACCTTCTCCGATACATTGAGACTGTTTATAAACCGCAAGACCTGGGAAAGTATTAATGAACCAAACTGACAGTAAACCAGCTTGTAGAACTCACAACATTCGACACCGGGTGCTCGATATCCAACCGATCCCAACCACTAGTAAACGATGCTTTCCCTTGCGAGATCACTCCATCCATGGAAGCGACACCCAACTGAGCTTCTGAGAACAATTGATCTAGCTTCTCAAATTGGCTTAGCTCACATTCTACACCTTCATCTATTTCCATCTGGTGAAGAAAGAGGCGGGTGTCAATAAACGAAGTTGGCTTCTGATCTTCATTTTCCATCAAGATGTCATTATCAGTGGTCCCAGGAACGTCAGCATCATTGTGTCGACCCAATACTACGGAAGGGTCAAGAACTTGATCATTGAGTTCAGGAGGAAAGACAGGATGGTCCGAGACCACCACCTCCCTTGATTCAGTACCAGCGACACCAATATCAACGTGTTCTTCAGCCATGGGATCGCCAGAAGTTGGAGCACCAGGTTCATCAATAAATGAGGAAGGAACTTCGGCCTCTGACCCATCTTCACCTACAATGCTCGGTGAACTGATGGATTGGAGATAATCCATACCATCATTCGCTTGGATCGTCGTGATAGTAGGAACGAGAGCACTCCAAATTCCCGTCCCACCCTGATCTTTCGCCTTCTGCCTCATCCTTGGTGGGCTAGAAGTGGTAGTTAGAATCGGAGCAATTGGGGGAGTTAACGGCTGATCTGTATTGTTGCTCGTGACCAAAGGCTCTGTATCACCCTGTGTTTTGAGAGAGTCAACAGCACTTCCCTCACCAGGAACCGTGTGGGATGGAGCAACTGGAAGTCTTGCCTGTTTTTGCATCTGTTCAAATAAAAGAGCCACTTGTTCTGAGGAGATGCCAGCTGAATGAATTTCCTTCGATGACAACAGACCAGACGGACGTAACGACGCTAACTTCTTCCCAGACGAAGGATCATAAACTGTGGAAATACGCGACAGGTTGTGGGGAGAGCTGGGGATAACGGGGTTTGGTAGCCTCATTGGGGACGAGGGAAGGACTGCTCTTCCCTTACCCTTATCTACAGCATTAAGTTTCTTTGGGACCGAAGTTTTCGCAGTCACTCTACTCGACGACGTCACTGGAAGCTCCTTATCCTTACCCTTCGCTGCACCAGCAAGCTTCTTTGGGGTCGAAACTTTGGCAGGCACCAAACTCGACGAGGCCATCGGAACAGGGGACGACGCTTGCATTACCCTAGTTCTGGACGCATCAAAAGGCACCACTTGTGCTAGTGTTCCACGGCAAGAAGGATTAAGGTCAAACGTGGCACCAGGGGTAGTCATGGACATAGTGAGACGGTATAGACCGTCATACCGTGCACCAATGACGGCGTCGCCGAATGGGTTGAACTTAGTCTTCCCACAGATCAACGACTGATTAGCCTGTGCAACGAGTTAGAAAGCCATAAGATCTTGCGGAATAGAGACCGCTCACCTCGAAAGTTTCCCAAAGAGAATCAGCGTTGCTTCCACTGAAGTGCATTGCCTTCAAGAAGCAGATGACATCAGTATGTGTACACCGGATAATGCGGTTGGTACAGTGGGGATATGTAACAATCCTAAGACCAAAACACACCACACACACACACAATCAATTTAATGCACGAGCAGCGGCTGGTGTTGTCAAAGGTTCCACACAGTTAGCTCAGTAATTGAACTTGTATTTATTATTTTAGTCAGATAGTCTCAATCTGGATGATGTTTTATGCACAGTCAGGCAAAATACACGTCAGACAATTCACAGATAAGCTTCACAGGCTTCAGGATTCAAAATCAGAATTTCTCAATATAGTTGGAAGCACCAGATGGTGAACACAACGACCAGATGGACAGATAATCAGACAGAACACAGTACAGCAAATCAATCTCGCAAAATCACAGCAGACAGCAGATCACAGTTCAGCAGATTCAGATTTTTATCAAGTCAGATGTGCCACAAAAGGGACTTCAAATTTTATCAAGAACTTTTAAGGATTCAGAAAACTGAAACTCCGAAGAGCCAGGCTATATTTGTCTTTTTATAGAAGGTTCCTGCTTTAGCTATCGCGCTGGGGCAGTACTTGCTTGGGTATCTACAAAATAACTAGTCCTTTTATACTATCTGCAGCAGAAAAATAATATATCGAAAAGAAAATAGACAGATCTGGGATTTTATACTAAGAAACTAAAAAACAGAAAAGAGGCATCGTGTATCTCCTCATAAGGCATTTTACATGTCCATTTTTGTAGGTAAGAATAATATTTTTCGGGTTTTATGACTTTTAGTATTTTTGTTGGGTGCAGATTGGACACTTTGACTGCCAAGGCAGCGTAGCTGCGCTCTAGGCCTGCCGACCATGCTTTTAGGCTCCACAATTTAATTTATTGTGACGAATAATGGCACCATCTTGTAGAATTGCCAATACTTATGTTTATCTGACTTCCAGATGGAGGTGTCATGCCTGTGGAGGCTCGTCAATCACATTCCAGATGTCTCGGACATACTCAGTAGGTTCCGCTTTGGCTCGATCTGTTTAAATTTTACAGGCACAGCTCAGTCTCACCTCATGGTGCATCTGAGACCTGTCAGATCATAGCCTGTTTATTTTTCCTTGGGTAAGACCCTTGCGCAGAAAATCATCTCTATGCGTCATAATCATCCAGTGAGTCAGCAATATTATCCAGAAGCCTCATCTGGTCACCTCATAATTATTGAAGTTCCATCTGGTAGCGACTTGTGAATTATTTCTATTCTTTGGCAGACCTGCCTGGCATTTATTACCAGATGGAGGCCGAAATGTCCAGATGGACCTTGTATCCCTTAGTTTAAAATAAGACATGTTTGTTTCTCCTTTCATAGCATTTTTAAGTTGCCATTCTTCACAGTAATTGACCAAACAAAATTCAATCTTAATTCTGGAAGTGCATTTTCAGTCCATCTGATGACTTGTCCCTCCAGATTGTTATTATTCTCCTTCATATCCCAGTGAGTTATACTCAGACAACATCCTAAAAGTCTCTGGCTATTTAATGGGTGGGTAGGTCCAGCTCTACTCCTCAGATGGAATTGTTATTTCCACCAGATGGTGAGGGACTTAGCCAGTATCTTTTATTTAGGCCAATTGATCTCAATAATTAAATGCCTTATCATGCACTGTAATTATTCTATACTCAGGCAGTGGGTACAGATGGTCTTTGTATTTTAATTGACAGCTTGGGGCAGCTTCAATCCTTAATTCCCATATTTCAGATCTACAAATTGTAACTCTGAGCTCAATCTGGTCATCTCGAGGCCTACAACGCTCTCGTGCGCGATACTGACTCCTAGCTGCATCACAGGTCAAGCAGCATCCCTTTGGATTGGACATCCACAAGCACTCCTTGTTCCTGTCATGACAATTCTCACAGGGAGGCTATTATGGGATCTAAGCATGAAAAAGGAATGGAATTGATATTGAAGAATATGTACAAACAGTGCACCGATTCTATTTGTCCAATCCTGAGTAATGTGG
>RCHF01003913.1:0-13801 GCA_003987895.1 Neonothopanus nambi | reverse complement strand
ATATCAAACGTACTTCCGGCCTAATCAAAGTAGAGGTCGACAAAATATACCCAGACCATCTTGTAGATGCCAAACATGCTACTCAGGTGCTTGCTTTTGAATCTCGGGCAGACATTCCTGCGAGATGCCCCGACATCGACTATCCACACTCCCTTCCCTTCGTCCAGGACGCCCGTCTTGATATTCTTCACCACTACCTATTTGCTCCCGTCCGTCCGGTACCCGCTCGCGGAGGGCAATCGTGGAGATCATTCCTCGCTGTAGCCTGCATTGGTGTTTTCGGAAGGGACCCAGAGAATTTTAGACCCTTCCTAGCTGCAACGGAACTGCTGCATACAGGCTCCCTGATCATTGACGACATCCAGGATGAAAGCCCTATGCGCCGGGGCGTTGCCTCCGTACACACCATCTGGGGAACCGCCACCGCAATCAACGCAGGAACTAACGCGTATTTCGCATTTGAAACCGCCATGCGCTCGATGTCTCGTTACTTGCGTCCTCAACAAGTCATCCGAATCTACGAGATCTTCTTCGAAACCATGCGAGCAGCCCATACAGGCCAAGCTCTGGATATCGCTGGACAGCAACAATCCGATCTCGATGACATTCTTGCTGGTCGCGCTGAACCATCCACGTTGGAGAACCGAGTCCTCTCTGTCCATCGTTTGAAGACTGCTATCATCGCCGCGAACATAGCCAAGATAGCAGCCCTCGTCGCTGATGCGTCTCCTTCGCAGGTTCGAGCCCTGGCTACGTACTTTGAGCAGGTCGGAATTGCGTTCCAGATCATTGACGATGTGTATGACATTCGCGGATGGTCTCATGTAGCGAGTTCGAAGGACAAGGTTGAGAAGAAACCTCAGCTCAAGCGACGGGGCGATGATATTCGGTCGGGGAAGATCAGCATTCCCGTGGCGAAGGCAGGATCACTGATGCCATTGAAGGACGCTCAGTGGGTGTGGGAGACGGTATTGAGCAAGCCCGGGGATGATGATGAGACCACGCAGCAGGTCATAGACAAGCTGGAGAGTTATGGGGTAGTCGACGTCTGCGTGAAGGAAGCGCATACCATGGTGGAAAGCGCATGGGCAAGTCTTGACCCATACTTGGTCGAAAATCATTCCAAAGTTGTGCTTCGCGCTCTGGGCTGGTATTTGGTGAAGTACAACAGTATTTAAATCCAGAATCGTTCTAGATATTTTCGTACTATCCTCCACGGATTCTTTGTTTTGAAGTCCTAGTATAATTCGTGCTCTGAATTTGAACAGATCTAGTTGTACTCTGGACATACTTTATTTAGTTAGGAAGTGCCTTTCTGTACGACTGAGGATAGAAGTCCACGACTTTTTGAGCCTTCCTAGTTAGCTACTCCTTCGCTACAAGCAAACAACGAGAACATGAACTTCGATGCTATATACCATGAATACAACAACTCACGCTTCTCATAGAGGATCTTGCTGCGTGAATCATCCTTCTTCCGAGCTGGGTCACGAATTTGAGCCTCTCAGTTGAAATAGCGTCTGTCGTAGCTATTCAAGCCACTCTTCATTTAGAGCCATGGTAGACGTTGAGCAATTTTTGAAGCTTTGAAACGGCGCTCGAATCTGAAGCGCTCTGACTCGGAGCGCCCGTGGCAGACGCTGGCGCTAAACCACAAATCTTCCTTTACCCATCATGACTTGACCATTCTGAACGACATTGATGTGCTCAGACTTGAGTGAAGGGAACTGAAAACGTGAATGATAAAATATGATAATGTAAACGTTTCTAATAAGCTTCCTGTCGTTGAATACTCATTCTGTTATCTTTTATAATTGTGTAGCGACGTACTGTCTTCACACACTTTGGATCTTAGGTCGAAATACCGGTGGGCTGAAAAAGAGTTCAAGAAATTTATAGTCTTTTTGGTGGTGATAACTATCCGTGGTTACGACTATTTTCTTTGGGGCAACGTCGAAGAAGGATGTCGTTCACAAGTTCACCAGAGGCTTTTCATCGTGCGTCTCGTCTTTACCTCTTATCTTCCTCAATCTGAAGAAAATTTTCTTATTTAAAGCTGTCAACTCTTCTTCACTAGCAGCATCATTCTGCTGGGCTTCGGCATATAACTTCGAGTGCAGCGATGTCGCTTGCAAGTGCCAGGTCATCTACTACGGTGAACAGGTCGCACATTTATGGCATCCGCAAACAGGAAGTCTCGGCTCAAAATCTCCAGCTTTAATACTATGCTCTCCTATGTCTGAGTGAGTAACTCAGGGATTTCACGCAATTTAATTATTTTTTGACCATCTATCCCTATTCTAGTCACTCGTCTCCCTCCGCTATCTTCGAACGAGATATTAAAGCTATCCTCTCTTATCGCGACATCTTTTTCTCAGTCCGAGTCAAGCCGCGTCGCATGTTCACGGCCCAAATCCCCACCAGATCTCCAGACGAAAGACGACCCAGCAGCTTGAGTAGCCTGGGCCCCCGGTTCTCGAAAGCACCACCGGTGCACTTGCTGGCATGCAAGACTTCGACCTCGCTGTTGATCACATCTCCGTTGCGTCTCCGGTGGTTCCTCGCTGTGATGGCGTCATGGCGATAACAGTGGTTGGACGAGTCCTATAGGCAGCTTCTGAAGTCGTCCGCCCAGCCCTTTCGGGTCAAAGAGTTCGGGACATACGACCTTGTTCCTTAGCATTTCGGGTGTCTTATCTCATATCAACCAGCAGCTATCTGCTATGTTGACATGGACCAACTCGACACCTGTTTATCGACAAACAGTGTCAACGCCTTCTGTACTCTGCAGACCCGGGATTTGTGGACTCGGGTTCCCCGCCACTGCGTACGACAACCACCACCGCTAATTTGACTGCCGCCTCAACTTCTACTGAAGGCGGTGACAGCACACCTCCTGTCGCCACCCCTACTTCTGCTTTTTTTCTCGACAACTTCCTCAGTCGAGAGCTCGGATGGAGAAGAAGAGGCGAAGCGTGGTGGAGATGGTGGAGGTGTGGGAGAGGAGCATAAAACGATGACGAGGGAGAAGACTCTCTTCTAAAGATTCCGACTGCTCACGCGCCTCAAGCGTCCCTGCTTCCCTAGGAACTCCCTTGCAAACCACCCTTCCACATTTCATTATTCCCCTCTTTCTTCGATTGCAACAAACGGCACCGCTGCTACCACTAGCGTTCCCGTATCACATGCTACTTCACCTATTTCACCTGACGCTACTATGTACATCCATCCCCCCTTCCCTGCCAGGCTCATCGCTTCGAAGCGTCTCTCCTTCCTATTTCATACCGGCTTGCTTTCTTATGGACCCAGATCAGCTCTCTCTCTCCTCCCTCGTTATGGACTCACCCAACGCAGAACCCTCTCATACTCATATTCCTGCCGCCAACGACTTGGTCAGAGGCGTAGGATCGTTATCTCCCGGTAGCGCATCTGGGGGCAGTCCTTCATCCTTTTTTTCGGCGTATCTCAGTGGTAGTGGACCTCACCTCACCGCACCACTGCTTCGCTGAAGAGTCGCACCGCTTTCGCCTGGATCGTTGTATTCGACGTCGGTTTTGGTTCCTGGGCGCGCGCGTGCTACTAGAGAGGACGGGAGGGATAGAGTTACTATTGTCTTGTTGGATGATCTCGTAGGGGGATAGTGGGAGTGGGGAGAGTATTGGAGGAAAGCTGCCCAACCCGAATATTCCATCTGGCATCCTTTCTCTGCTGCATCCTTGCCCTCATCTTGTAGCGCAACTCATGAAGGATGCTGGGCGACCCCGTCTTTATTGGCCCAATGAAAACATTCTATCGTCCGGTATTGTGATGCATTCGTGCATGTTCCGGTATTGATGACGATGGCGACATAACGAACTTCGCTGGTCAGGAAGGGCGTTATGCATGCTGAGACGAAGAAAGCGAAGGACGGGATGGACATTGAGGATTTGGATGGATTGGCTTGTGTATCGCCTGATATCGCGACGAGGAACGAGCCACTCCTACACCTGTAAATTCGGAGTAGAAATGTCGTTGGCGCGCGCAAGGTACACCGAGAGACTGGCGAAGTCCATGATTCCGGCACGCTCATCGTCATTAACCACGCACGACAATTAACATTAGAATGGTTTATCTTCTGTTGGAAATTTTGCAACTCTCACAATAAATCCAATTCCGAGTTATCTTATTGGGTTACGGAATAAGGAAGATATATAGATACATACGATACATACTATGCACGGCAGAATGTATAAATACAGTGGGAACACATGGCATACATTGGACCAAGCTCATCTTCGTAGAAGCAATTGAAGTAGGATACCTCCGAACCCTCCTAGCACGCCATAGTCCATCTATCGCACACAAAAAATTGAGGCAAGATTCGACTGTGCACTCCACTTTGGACGCGAGAATTCCCCGAATGTCTTGGCGGGTAAAATTCAGAAAACCGATATTATGGGATAGATGGCACCGGAATCTCAGCTCCAAACGAACGAAGATCGTTCGTGATCTCCTGACATTCCTCCTGCGTAAACAGAGGTGGAGTCAGTCGTCCTGAAGGTAATAAATGGCGTAAACAGAGGTGGAGTCGGTCACTCTGAAGGTAATAAATGGTCTGAATCACAATATCAGTTCAACGTTCATCAAAGGACGATGGATGGACATACCTGACCAGACCCATGTAAGCACATCCATTGCTTCAACGCGAGCGTTGACGAGTAAAGTAGCATGAGCCGGATGCCTTTCCATGAATGCCCAGTAGCATGTTCCATGTTCAATGCTTTTCGTGTATGGAAAATCGAACGTTAGTTCTATATTGAGAACACGAAACAAAAAAACGCACCATCATCCGCCTAGAGTGGCTCAGCCGTCACCATGCGCCTCTTACGGCCAATCCAGTTTCTCAGTACTTCATAACAACGTCAAGCTTCCGAGTGCTCCGCAAGTCGAGGTTGGTCGTAACCTGCAAGGTAGGGTGTACATAATACACCGTCGCATCAAGAAGCGAATATTCTATCCAGCCGAGATGATGAAGATGAGGCATAGACGTCGCTGCCTGTGCTGCAGTAGCAGCTGTCTTTATACGAGGCCAAGGAACAGGTGTGGAGGAGTTAGTCGAAGAGATTTCGGAATTGGAGGGAATATTGTGATGGAGTAGTCTCCTGTGCATGCTGGAAGGGCCTAGGTTGGAGATACGACTGGAGCGGGGGATCTTGAGTATGTAAGAGCGGCTTTCGTTTACTGTCATATCAAAAAAAAGTGAGTCAAGAATTATGAAGAACCCGGTGAGCCACGTACTTAGTCTCGAATTAATGATACGCTTCGCTAAGATTCCCGCTAGCGGAAGGACCAGAGATACGAATAGGTTTGCTTTGAGCAGTAATGAGTTGAACGACACCACCAGTGAGTGAGAACTAGAACAATTACCTTGTTGTGATTACCTCTTGGAGCGGCGGCAGCAGCATAATGACGACTTGTGGTTCCT
The DNA here is from genome assembly GCA_003987895.1 of Neonothopanus nambi. Classification (NCBI taxonomy): domain Eukaryota; kingdom Fungi; phylum Basidiomycota; class Agaricomycetes; order Agaricales; family Omphalotaceae; genus Neonothopanus; species Neonothopanus nambi. Next base: position 8,337 of record RCHF01003913.1, on the reverse strand, counting down.
GAGGAGCTACCTCCCAGACCTACTCTGATTCACTAGTCACTTCAGGTCTACACTGACACGATTAGAAGAGGTACGAGTATACGTTGCCAAGATGATCACTCACTCAGGCATAATGGAAATAGTGAGAGCTTGGGAGGGAGTGGGATCTGCGAATAGACCGTCGGGAGAGCTATATCGTACGACGACTTGTCAACTTCTTGTCATATTTCAAGAGTACAATGTGACACACCGTGAATCTTCACTCGAAGTCAGAAAAAAACCGCCTGTTTCTCCTGAGTCGTATCGTGCCAAACTCCTTGCAGCGACTCCACATAGCACCAGGTTGCCTCGGCGTCGCCTGTATAACATCCTCCGATCCTTGGCCAGCAGCACCAGTATTACTCCCCGCTGAATCGACGATTTGAGGGATAGGTATAGTTATCTGCTCGCCACTTGGTATCCCAAGTCCCGCTCCATCGATCTACCGAGCTTCTCCATGCTCAAAAATGCCCAACATGTCTCCGCTCTACACTCCCATTGATTATGGGACCCGCATTCGTGTATGACGCATAGAATGGATGGGTTGAGAGTTTAGCAGTTGGTGCGTGCACGAGGAGCGTGAGAGGGATACGAGACCGTAGTCGAGACAGGGGGACGATTACGGAGGTGGAAGATACTGAGGGAACAGGACATGCAACCGACGCGAACCAACGAGCTTTTTGTACAACACTCCCATTGATTATGGAGCCCGCATTCGTGTATGACACATAGGATGGATGGGTCGAGAGTTTAGCAGTTGGTGCGCGCGCGAGGAGCATGAGAGGGATACGAGACCGTAGTCGAGACAGGGGGACGAATGCGGAGGTGGATGATACTTTAGCTGAGGGAACAGGACATACAACCGACGCGGAACAGCGAGCTTTTTGTACAACTCAAAGGGTGGCTCCTGTGAGGAATGTGTATTAGTACGAAAGCAACGCAATAAAATGAAAGATGAATGCGAGGGATCCATCCTAAGAAGAGTGGTGGGTGGAAGATTCGAAGGACGGAAACACGAACCTTCGAAATGGAATCCGTAACGCAGGCTCCTGACAACCCAACTCGCCTCATGTAGTTGGAATGCTTGAAGGTCTGAGATGAAGAACTAAGCATGAACCATGGTATTGTAGTGTAGGTTCGAGGCTGGGTACAAAAAAATTGTTAGCTAGTTTGGCAGAAAGAGAGAATCAGGCTCACCGAAGCTTCTGGGTCGAGTATGCGACCTTAGTACGCCGTTGAGTACGGGGAGCACGATGCCGCAGAAGGACAATTTTTCCTGGCGTTCGAGTGTTCTCGGCTGATTTTAAAGGTCTCTTTCCATACTCGTAGCCCAGCGCCGTTTGTGTTGGTTCTTATACAGTCCTTCTACGATTATGGAGCCCGTAGAATCTAGATTGCGCAGGTTGGAATCGGAGGAATGTCATAGAGCGAGTTGATGGGTAGTCTTACTAGATCGCGCTCCAGGATGGCCATTCTGCCATTTTCCCACAGTATCTCCGCGCGTCCCTGCGCGTCCTCCCCCCCTCTACCTCTTTCATTTTCTGCTCCCTCTTCCGCTCACTCCAGAGCTTCGGTCAAAGTAGGAAATATATTTATTTAGACCTCCTCTATCAGGGCTCAAAGTTCCTGAGCTCGAGCGGGCCTCCGATCACCCGCAAATCGACTCACACCACTTATACCAAAATCCGACAGTTCTCATTTTTTAGACCGCTCAGTTCTCATCTGTTCCTCTCACTCCCGGTGAAGAAAATGTTCGGACGGACCGTAGCTATCAGAGCCTACCACTCATTTTCCTCAGCTCACCTTTGTTATGTCGGGACAGCTGCCGACGTCCGACTCGGTCGCATTAGTCCAATTATACCCAATATCTCGAACAATTAATTTTTCTACTCAGTTCTAAGTGTTTAAGGGGAATGCTGGGATGTGTACCTGTCAAACTGTGCAGGTTTCAATGCAGAGCAAGGTCTGTGGAAATGTAGAGAGTAGCAACTTTGCTGGTGGTCACTGGTGGACCTCTGAAGCTAACTGTCAGCTCTTGCCAGCTATTCCAACTGTTTCCTTAGCTTTATTGTACAACAATCACCCTATACTATACAGAATTGAGAAAGATTTATCTGAAGGACAAGGTGTATTCATGTGTCTATGTGAATGCTGGAAGGTGTGTGTCTGTTTCACTCAAAATGTCAGCTGCTGCTTAGTAGTAATAGGGGTTTCTAGGGACTGGTAGGGTTGAACTAGGGTTGAAAAGATAAAGTTGGTAGGGTTGACTATGGTGGGATGAGCAGAAGAAGTGATGCAGTAGAAGAGGCTTCTTCATAGTGTAACCACAATAAATCTAGCTGTGGCTCTTCAGAGAAATAGAGACAAATAATTTGTCTTTTCCTTCTTTAGCTGTCACATGTGGTATTGCTGGCACTACATAAGATCTCCCTCCTCATCTTTTCCCTCCAACATTTCAGCTACCTTGCTGTCTTATCATTTGCTACTCTCTATAGTTCAAATTCATTTGTTGTCTACACAATGTCATCTTCTACTTCTACTGCTCAGGCAAGTCTTCAGCTCTCTTCAAATTCTCTTTCAATCATTGAATGCTTTGTGTTATCATTCTAGCCTTCTGAAGACACAGAACAGGCTCAGGCCATGCTCTTCAGGTTGGCTCTTAAGGAGGCACCTGAATCCCTGCTGAAAAAGGCTATGCTTGCTCTCATCAAGTGTCCCACTCCTGAGGCCAAAAGCAAACTCAATACTGTGGTTACTGGCCTTGATAACACTGTAGGAAAGATATTCAAGATCTTTACTCCAGTTCTTCCATATCTTTCTGCCTTGATGATGATTCCTTATTGGAGAGACTATGGCAAGATGGTGCCAGATTCTGTTCTGAGCTATAGGCATACTATCTGGGGGGTGAGTCATATCTCTTCTGCCCATTCTTTCTGTTGAAACTGATATAAAACTTTTAGGTGTTGCAATATGTCCTTGATGGCTGGATGGCTCAAACTTCTTTCCTAGCTGTCAAGGACTGTGTCCAGCTCTCTTCTGTTGCCACTATGCTTGACTCAGAGCCTTCTTCTCCTGAAGCTGCTCTGAGAACTTCAGAAGTTGAAGATATTCTGGACTTCTTTTATAAGCACTACCTTGGGCCTTGGCAGTCTGTGTCCCACTTGTCACTTCCTGTTCTGGAGTTCCTCATGAATACTGGCAATGGTCTCTACAACACTCATCTGCATGAACATTTCAAGTTTTTTGGCTCCAACTCCTCTGTCTGGCTAGAACAGCACAAACTCTATATGTCTGCTATGATTAAAAGTGTGCAGAGGCATCTCTCATCTGTTCATGATCCTCCCTTGTCTCCAGAGGTGATAAAGGAGTTCACTGAGCTTTCACACAGGCTCAAGCTTTTTCAAGAGTTCAAGATGTTTTCTGGACCTCCATTTCTTCCTGATACAGTGCTTCCTTTGCTCTGTCCTGCAGCCTATAGTGATTTGGTAGATCTTTTAAACTCTCTCCAAGTACCTCTTTCTCTAGTATGTGCATTCTTTCCACTTTACTGTGCTATTCTCTTTATCAAAATGTTTTCTAGATAGCCAACATGTTTGATCCTGGTCTTCACTTCATTTCCAAGAAGAAAAACACTACTGAAAGCAATATCATTGACTACATCTCTGACACTGAAGCCATTCCATGGTCTCTGAGCTGGTTTATTAGTACTAAATCAAGATCTGAATGTGACTGGATGAAGAATATAGAGCCAACTCAGGATGAGAAGAAGACTGTGAGAAGGCTCTTTCTACAGGTATATACATCTGCTTTTCTTCATTTGTTGTTCAATTATCTCATGGATCTTTATGTGTCTTCTCTCTTCTTCCTCTCTTTGACTTTGATACTATAAGATCATTGGAGACCTAATATCAATTAGGCACACTGTATTCTATCCAGTCTCTAACCAGCTGAAGAGCATTCTTAATGAGGCTCCTGAGGCAGTAGACAAAGATGTGGAGAAGGTTCTAGTTGCAGCTATTGTGAAAAAGAGAAACAAGATGCATAATGCCATGATGGCAGTTCACAAAAGACAGAATCTTCAAGGACCTGCTCCAAAGATTGAGAACATTACTCCAAGGTAAGCTGGTCAATTGCCCTACTGCTCTGCACTGGACCAAACACTACATTGACCCCTAAATTAGATTTGACAACTCATTCCCTATTCCTAATATCTACCAAAAAGAAGATGGAGAGCTCTGGCAGTTGGCATTGGAACTGATGCCTCACAATTATCTCACCACTTCAAATAACCAGAACTCTCCTCACCTTCACAAGGCTATGCTTAAGTCCATCTGGAAATTGTTATGACGCTACCTTTTTTCCATCTATTCCTTGCCTAAATCTCTCCTTTAACCGCCTCTAATACACTAAAACTCCTGGCTAGCCCCTATCCACGTGCAAGCGCCGGTCCAAGCACCCGTTCGCAACTCGTATACATGTCTACACATTGCGATCGTCGTTACTACAGTAGAATACAACAATACGTACCTCCATTTAGATACAATACGCAGTATATAAGGACTCATGTACCATAGTGCCAACTCGTTGGCTAAATAAATCGTTCTTCTCTTACTCTCTGTCACTCATCTCTTTGCTTACTTTTCCTTTCTTACTCTCGTCTCTGTCTCGTCTCTTCCGTCTCATTTCATTCACCTGGAAGTTGTATCGACTTCTACTTATATTCGCTATCGAACGCTACTCGTTCGCTATCGAATCGCAACACGTATTCAATCTCATTGCTTGTCGTCGTCAAAATACTGCTCAGCGGCTTAGTCTCGACGCGTTATCTATTGCGAAGTATTCTTTTATTACTTCCATCGCTACAATTAACTACTGTTCTCGGACAGAAACGTCGAGGTCATAACAGTATTTAGCCAACCTACTGCCCCCAGTATTAACGACGACGGGTGGAATGTCAGCAACTTCTGTAGAACCGACTCGTGCCGAGTCCCAATCTCAATCACCACCACATTCGCAACACGAGTCGATATCAACGGGTTCATGTCGCGAAAGCACGCCCTCGATATCGTCTCCTCTAAATCCTCAAAATCCGCAGGTTCCCTTCGCAGGTCCTGGTCAACGACTAGGGAATCACCCAAACCCGAGTCCTAGACCTCATCACAGAGGACTTTGCGGTCATAGACCCGGTTCGCGAAACACCTCATTCTACGATTCGCAATACTACTTCCAACGACATATGACTCCCACGACGCGAATGCGATACTACGAGGAACTAATTGCACAGGGTCAACAAGAAAACCCTGCAAGGCCTCGTTCACCTTCGCAAGCTGATCTCTATGTCGACGAGGGCTTCTGGCAAGATGCTGAAGAATCTGTTGAACCGAACCTGCCCCCATCAACTAATCCCACTGTGGACCCGAGTAACGTTGAACTGCCTCCCAGTAACGCTGGTGATGACATTTCGCATCATTCGCAACCTCAGGTCCACTCAGTTCCGTCGAATAATCCTTCGGAACAATTCTTTACCCCTGGTACTTCAACCGGTCGCGAAGCACCACCTCAGGCATCAGCGCCCAGTAGCGATACGCATTCGCAATCATCAGACAGTACCGTAAAAGGGACTAGTCCATCTCCACACGTTCGCAAGGGAAAGGAACGATCCGACCCTGTGGATTCACAATCCCAAAACAATCCTCCAGGGCCATCGAACTGTACCCCTTCACCGGAGTTTGACAACATCCCCGAAATTACACAGCGAGTGCAAGATGCAGCGGCTATGCTAGCACCAATTAGCGGTTCCAGTATGCAACCGTTGCGATTCGTTACCAATTCGCGAATCACTCGTCCAACTGCTCTGGTCAACGAAGAGGTTGCGACGCTGCAAAGTGCTATTATCAATGGCAACATTGATCTTGTAATCGCTGGTAGAGCTGCTCGACAAGTTCTGTGGAATCTAGGATGGGCGGGAATACTTGATCGCCACGACTGGATACCATGGATAAGAGCACTTGCAGATACTGCGAACTACGTCTGGGAAGAGTTATCTCCCCTCGGACAGTTGTGGATCAGCGACGAACACAACTATCTCTTCTTTTTATCCATGTTAGGAGAACTTTACGGTCGTCCTGCACTATTAGTTCAGCTTGGTGTATTCCCTCACGACGAAGTTCCAGTAGGATTATTTCCTATCTTCCCGAACGATGATCCTACTATGAGAATTCACGAAGGAGTACCGCCTGAAAGCAGAGATCCATCATCAACTCCTCAGGAATACTTCAGCGATAGCGATTTAGACCAACGCATTCGCAACGAACTCCATTCAACGTACTTCGCATGGGAGAGCTGGCCTTATGAATCTCCTAACATTGGATTGATTAAAACCAGGATGCGAAGCCTAATGGGCAAGTGGTATCGAGGAGCAGATAGACCACCTCCATGGGAACGTCTCTCGCCTCTCGAACGCGATGCGTACATGGTGTTTGCAAGAGGTTTCATTCGCGAAGAACGACGAATCGAACCTGGTACTGAGCAGTTCAACCAGGTCTGGAGAGCGACATGGCCATGGAATGCTGAACGCTACAATCGCATGCCACCCTCGCAGTCAATTATGCGTCCTCAAGTAAAGGCGTCTGTTGATGCGAATCGAAGGTCTCCTCAGCTACCCACATCCGGCACTCTCGCGAATCAGATGATTCATACTGTTCCGGGTCGAGCAACGATACAGCTCATCCCAGGGGCGAATCCTGGATACCGTAAAATCCTCATAGAACCCAAATCATACGACGACGTAGCGCGATATCTTCGCGAAGAGGTTGGGGTCATAAACGAGGACATCGTTCATGAGTTCGTGTTAAGAAAAGGCAAGAAAGAAGAGAGTAAGGAAGGAGGACGTACCTCAGATTAAAGGTTGAAAAGAAAAGAAGACGAAAGAGGCCAAAGAGAACAGTAGGAGGGCGCTAAAAATTTTTCAAACTCAGATAAACGCCGAGCACCGGTAATTCGGCAACAGTAACCGTTCTGCGGATATACTCCGAGTATTCACATTGTAGATACTATTACTCATCTACGACTGAGCACACCGTGCCGCAGATATGCACAGTCGACTCCATAGCATGCACAGTAGCATGCACAGTAGCATCCGTAGTATGCACAGCAGCACCTGCAGTAATTACCAAATATAGATATAGTTATTAGTTAGTATAAATACCCTTCCGAAATGCTTGTACAGTAGCCTAGTTATTTTGCAATCAAGTCTATTTTACCCTTACAACCCAGAACCCCCAACAACTATTCAAATCCCTTTGAATAGCTCTTGTGAATTTCCTGAAGAACTATTCCAGAAGATATATTCCTTGAGTTATTCTACAAATTACACCTACTATTAATCCCTGAAGCACATTCCAGAAGAACATCAACAACCTATACATCCCTGAAGCACATTCCAGAAGAACTGAGACCTGAAGACATATTCCAGTAAGCAGTTAAACCATCTTAAGACTAACCCTGAAGTTATATTCCAGCATACAGTCTACACAATATCATTTACTACACCTCTAGATTAATACTTACATCCATTATAGTATAGATCTAGTCCATTCATATCAACCTAATCACTTACCTAGTACTGTAGAACTCTCTTGTAGACATCACTACTTACTTGGTTTTTACTTTTAGAATACATAACTGTTAACTTAGCTCTAATTTAAGACTTGGTGAAACAGGACATAACCCTATCCTAACAGTTCGCAATGCATGCTGAAACCCATTGCTCTTCATTCCTCGTCGAGATACCAAACGAATACGCGAGTGTGGGGAACAAACCACCCGAGGACCCTTCAGCTGCTGCCAGTTCGTCTAAGGTAAAGCAGGAACAAGATTCGAAGGTACTATCTTCACAATCGCAATACCCGGAGGTGCGATCTTCCCCTCAGGTCAAAGTTGCGAGCCCACCACCGCGTGTTCGCCACGAAACGAAACCTCCTACGCCTATACCGTCCATTACGGTCACGCAACCATCGTCTACACAATCCACTTCGGCTCAGAATCTACCACCTGTTATCGATCCTCGTACTCCGTATCTTTCGCTACCAAGAACTCAGCATAGGGAGTATCACCAGTCCTTACCACCAGTGATACCACCCGAGGTTCGCGGTACGTTTCCTACGACGTCCGGGGACAGAACCTTTGTTCCACCGGCGAATCGTTCAGACCCTGGTACCGATACTTACTTCGATCGCGGTAGAGCTGCGGTGAACGCTAGTTACCATTGCCCGCAGAACCGTCCCCGCACTATAGCAGGATACGGTTCCCCAGCTGACT